>VDFB02333494.1:0-61611 GCA_007258455.2 Sequoia sempervirens
CGCTCTTCAATAAGATGTAATATTTTCTGATGATCATCACTATCTAGTCTCCATTTTTTCATCCATGTGCATCTTTTTCTAGATTGTGTTTCCTCTTATTCAATGTCTAATCTACACCCAACAATTGTAATGGCTCTTTTAACTCATAAAAAAGAAGTAAAAGTGATAACAATTGAGCTTTCTGAAGTGTACCAAGATGATTGAAATGAGCATTGATTATTTCCTTTACAGATTTATTCATTGACCTCCCACTAGTATTTCTAGGTTGTGTGGCATATTATTTCAATTTCTCCATATCCATTTCAAGTAAATGATCTAAATTTCTATAAGAAATTTTTCTCTTCACCCCTTTAGCTAGATTCATATGCTCATCCATACCATTAGAAGCTTCAATTGATCTTGACCCCTCTCCAACATGCATTGTTTGAACTTGGGCATCCTCCCTATCTCCAACTATGTGTTCTTCAACCTTGTTTGATCCAATATCTAAATTTCTCTCAACTCCTGCTTGAAATTTTTTTGCTTGTTGAGCCCATTCTACACACAAAATACTTAAGAGAGAGAGAGAGAGAAAGATCTTTAAAAATACTTAACTCAACAGAGAGATAGAGGACCTATCTTAGAGAGAAGGATAGAGCGAGAGAAAAAAAGCACTTTAAAAAAACTTAAGTTGAAAGAGAGAAAGAGAGAGGGTCACCTTAGGGAGAAAGAAGGATATCTAGAGAGAGAAAGAAAGAGTTTGAAACTAGTACAAGTATGAAACTTATGATTAAATAATACAAGTACATGATAAATACTTAATGTGCAAACCTATGAAGGACCCTAATTTACACATTCAATTGAAACATTTAATATAAATTAAATTTGTTCTAAAATGATGCCCAACAAATTCATCTAGTAAATTTAATAATATATGGTCAAGAACATGTTCAACTAGTAGATCCCTAGATGTGGACTTTCAACAGATCAGATCGAGATAAAACCGATCGAAGGACAAAATCCAGTCAAAGTCGTTATCAGATTTAGAATAGCTACACTTAATAAAAACTATCTAAGTTTAACATATGATTTGAGTAGAGAATAGTTGGGGGTTATTTTTTTGAAAAAATTATAGAACTATAAGATCAATCCTTTAATAAAGGGGCATGATAAGAATTAGGGATATCTCATAGATGAAAACTCATTAGTGTTATAATAATCTATTTTATTTATGGGAGATTCATTGCATGATTTCATGCACTTTTATCTTCAATCACTTCCTAAAAAATCATATAGAATCACTTGTAAATTAGAAAAACTTTACAATATGGAGAGTTTAAAGGGAATTGTATAGGTCAATCAATCCCCTTGTGGGTAATTACAATAAAAATCCACATTGTTAATAGGAAAATGGATTATGTAAACCTAGGATAGGGAAATAATTTAAAACAATAATAGACAAAATAAAAACCACAATAAAAAAAGATAAACCCCTTGATGATGTGTGCAATAAATTTGATGAAATAGGAAATAAAAAAGATGATAAAAATAATATGGACTAGAATATCATGGAAATAAAAGAAGGAAAGACACTAAATAGTAAGGTTTTATGTTTATTTGAGCATGAAAATGGGGATTCTAATAGATTTAGATGAAGAAAATAAAATATGAAACAACTATAAAGTAAGAGGGAAGGTAAGACACAAGCTCAAATTTTGACCAAAGATAGAGAGAAAGATCTTAAGTGTAATTTATCTCTAACAGAAATAAATTAACCTCTTTTCCTTAAATAATACCTACAAAATGGATGGATGGAGAGAGAACATGCATAAGAAATTTATTTCTTTACGTGAAGGCACTTTATGGATGAATGAAATGGGAGGAAGAGGAATTAATTTCTAGGATTTTAGGTACATTTAGGGAAAATGAATTCAAGGGATGGGTTAGGTAGGTCATTATTCAACTACTCATTAATTTTGGTGACAAATTCACCAAAACTAACCTTTTTGGTGAAGGGGAATAGGTAATAATGGTTATCCTCTAGGGGTATTGCTAGCATTTAATTTTATGATTCTCAAATTGCTTGTAGAGGATAAAGATACAATAATTAGTATTAGGAAGTTATCTAACATGGTTTTGATAATTGAAAATGGATTTATATGAGGAAAACAAGGTGTTAATAAAGGTTCTAGACACATGAGAGAGAGAGAGAACCTTAGAGAGAAGGATAGAGAGAAAGGTAGATCTAGAGAAGGATAGAGAGAGAGAGAGAAAGGGAGAGAGGGAGAGAGGGAGAGAAGTTCTAATAGACATGATTAAATATATTTCGAAACAAATAATATTTAAATTACAAGTTTAAATGACGTGGAAACAAATATATACTTAAACTAAATGTTCAAAACTAGAAATAACATCCTACTACATGCTAAAAAATTACATTAAATAGGAACGAAAGTATATTGGAATAATATTAAAAATAGGAAAGAAAATATGCATACCTTGTTTCTTTCTATGATAATTTTCCAAATTTTGTTTACGCCTCTCTTGTTCTCTTTCTTCTGAATAATTTCATTGAGTCCTATTTTGTCTTTTTTTTGTTGTCTCATTTTATTCTTCAAGTAAAAGATGACTTGACAAATCCTCTACCAAAATTTTTCTTCTCCAAAATCTACCTTGATCGATAAAAATGTGAATTAATCTTGCAATGTTGATATGAAAAAATAAAAATAAAAATAAAAATATCATATTTACATGCATATGAAATTTTTTTTAAAAAAAACTTGGTCGGCCAAGGGTTTGAATGAAGGTCAATCATTAAAAATAATTTTAACTATCCACCTTTGCTCTAACCCCTCTAAAAGCATGTTTTAATATTATTTTAAGGGGTTTCACTCGAACCCCCTTCTAGCAAACCCCCCTTCACTCGAACGTGTTCCAAGGGGTTCACAGCGAACCCCCCTTTTTTGCCCTTGCCCCCCTCTATTTGCAATTTTATGCAGAGTTTTGGGTTTCAAGGCTCAAGTTGAGGATCAAAATGGAATCAACTTGACAAACCCAGTTAGAGGATTATAGTCCTCAAAATGAGCTCTCCATCAAGTATAGTTTTGATATATTTTGGTTTTACTGTGTATTTTTTAGTAAACATAGGTTTTTCACCGAAAATAAGCTCTTTGTTCTGCACACGTGGAAAAATAGTATATTACCAAAAAAAAATTGAAAAATGTCTATGCTCTTGGAATTGATGTCATTGATCCAACAAAAGAAAATGAATTTTCATACATACAAAAAAGTTATGTGTTATACAGTGAACCTATGTCTAAATTATAATTGGTTTGACATCAAAACTTAATTAAGTAAAAAATTCAATAAAACACTATGAAACCAAATGAAGGAGCTAGATATCGTAATTACAAATCTAAATTCAAAAAAAAAAGAATTTTATCCTTCATAGAAAAAAAAATTATGTGTTATACAGTAAACATCACTCTTTAAAAATGGTGTTTAATGTTAAAAACAAGTTATCGAAGGAGATGGAAAAATAAATGCAATTTGATTCCAAAAAATTTTAAAAATATATATTTAGAATCTAGAAACACAATGTCACAAATCACTAGTTTGGCAGCTATAGGTGTCTGAAAGTGAATATTTAGTTTAAAAAGTTTAGTTCAATGTCAAGTTTGGCCAAAAAGTGTAACCCACTATTGTGGGATCACCCCACAACTAAAATCAAAAGTGATCAAGCTTTGATACCATTTGCTAGGAAGCTAAGGTAGCTGAACAACTTCCTACACTAATATTGAGAGGAGGGCTATGCAAAAAAAAGGATCTTTACAATAATTACATAAACTAAATAAATATCATTCATACCACAACATAGTGATTTACATAGGGAAAACCCTTCTAGGAGAAAAACCAACCACTCCAAATATTCACCCAATATATTATTCAAAATTCAACAAGATTATAATATAATTGTCGAGAAATATTTCTCAGGAGTATCACCAACTAGAAATCTAAAGACAACTCAACATCTATAAATAATAAGACTCACACATAACCTCCATTTCAAGTGCCTAATGTATAAGAGATACAATACATGAAATAGTCAATTGATATTTACAAAACCATGAGCTAAAACTATTCAAAAAGTGACATCCAACTTATCTCTAATCAAAGATTCCCTTGATGTGTCAAAACACACACCAACATATGTAATTCCTCATAACTCTTTTATGTGTCCAACACATTTTCATATTTTTCAATTCAAAAGACCCAACTTTCGAAAGCCTTAACTTTTGATTCAGGAGTCCAATTGACAAATTGTTTGAACCATTGGAAAGATTATGAAGTGCTCTATCAATCTATTACTCACTTTTTTAATTACGACCACTTTCAGACCCAAAGAAAACTTGTAAGTGTCTCAAATTTGTCTTTGAAACTTTTAAAAATAGAAACCCTAGTATCATGAAATCCAAACATGGTCTTGGGTCGAAACTTTACCATCATGTTTATTTGGCAATTTCATAGTTTTGAGGAAAATTTCAGACCAATTTATGCTCAACTATAAACTTACTATAAATAGTCACATTTTGTTAGTGCAAGGTTGAGACACTTTTTTCCTAACAATCTTGTTTCCCTTCATTAGAAGAATGTTCACTATGGATTAGGTAAGATCCTAGAGTCTAATTTTACTTGAGTGTTGTTCGAATATGGAGTTGATGTTTCTTTTTGTCCTTTTGTTGTAACAACAAATACATAGTTCTCAATTACATATGGCCAATAACACTAAGGACTAAAACTACCTATTTTAGTCTACTTATGTAAAAGATTATCAAAACTTACACCATGTAATAATAAACTTTCCACTCTTTAAATCAATCAAGGTTTGCAATTAAAAGCCATTATTATATCAATGATAATCAACACAATTCCATAATAACCTTCTAGCTACCTTTGATACATCTAATATGTAACCTCAACCCTAAAATCCTAGTCAACATTTATGACCAACTATACATATTAACGTGTTAAGACTACTTATAGATATGCAAGGACTTATCATTTAAGTCAAGAAATTAATACCAATCAAAACTCTCTTTTTTTCAGGTGAAAGGCGGAAGCCCTGTAGATATATTAATAATTATAAATTTTCCAATAGGTAATAGTTTATAAGAAAAAACACCTTTACAATGATAAACTATCTACCAGTCCCTAGTTTGTTGCTGAAAATGTACTAAATATATAAAATGTTTGGAAACCACAATAAAAACTTATTTTTGCGCCCTGAGACTTAGACAGATTTAAGCTTGAAGAAAGAAATACGAACTAAACCCTTGCACGGCCCATTCCAATCAAAACTCTAACTTGTTCACAAATAGTCAAAAATAACTAAACAAATTTTAAACCATAACTTAAGCTATAGACTAAAAATCTATGGTGTAATACTTATTCCAAAGGTAGTCTTCACCCCAAAGTTTGTGATAATCAATCATATTTGCATAAATTAACTATAATATTACTCTCCATAATGTGATCCTTATGTAAAAATTGTTTAATCCATAAACCTTAATATGGATAATTTATATATTAAGGAATGTCTATTACCTTAGAGATTATGGTCATCACCATAGAGTGTAACATAATGTTTGAACTACTCCCTACCAGGTAATGAAATTTTAACTCATTCTTAGAGTAGGTTCAACTATGATAAGCTTGAAATTTCCTTTCAGATTAACATCTGAGACTTAACACCCCCTGAAACCAATCCCCTTCTGAGCATTCAGTTAACTTATCAACAGTAGGGGAGATGATATCATGTCATGACTCTCCTTATGGCACTGTTTTCTGGTAAAAAAAAACTGATTTTGATTGGTATAAATAGTTTACAATTTGAGGAGCCTCTACAGGTATAGCAGGCCATGGGAACTGTTTGATAAAATGCTTCAAAGAATGTACTGTAGGCACACATACAGAACAAGTTTATTGGTAAAGCCTTGGAAAAAATAATAATAATAATTGACGGATCATGTATACAAAATGTGGATTAACAGGAAAGGCACGTAAACTGTTTGACAAAATGTCTTAAAGAAGTTTGATCTCATGGCGTGTAGTTTTTGCATGATAACACAAAATGAATTCTATTGTGCCAAATGGAGGCTTTGGAACAGATTATGAAAATCTCTCTGTGTTTAAGGATAGAGAAATCTTTTTGTCTTGTATATGCGACCGCCCTGATAGAAATTATGTGAAAAAGCGTACAAGCACAGAAAACGTAAGTCTACTGTTTGACATAATGTCTCATAGAAGAACATGCATTAAATGGTCATGTTGAAGTGGCTTTAGAATCTTTAGAATCATGTCGATCGATTACATGGCCGTTCACAGCTCGATTCACCAAACGGTAAAGATAATACCTTGCTATTGGACTTTCCAATCGAACTCATTTTCATGGTGACGTTTTATAAAATTATAGTTTCTACATTACCAGAGAACATCAATTCCAATTCTAGCTAAAGAGTGACAATTAATGAGCTGATTAGTTTGTGACAATTGTTCTTCTCCGTTTGCAGGTGTCAAGTGAATTGAATTTACCTACCCAAGAGGAACGCTTGTAATGGCTTCAAGTTTTCTCTGTTTTGAACGTTCAACAAGCTCTCTACTAACAACCCATTACCAAAGAATGTTTGTTTATGCTCTTCATGTGGGCCCATTACCAAAGAATGTTTGTTTATGCTCTTCATGTGGGTTTATCTGTGGCTCTAGGAAAATTCATTGTCAATAATTCACTACTAACAAATTCACTTTCAATAATTCATCTCAACAATTCATCATTATGACAAATTTATCTCAAATTTACCACCAGCAATTCATATCATATTGCTGGCAGTGAAATTTCCACGAGATGAATTTGTCATGGGGATGAATTGTTGATGATGAATTGTTGGAAGTGAATTTGTTGATGGTAAATTGTTGGCGGTGAATTTGCCTGAAACCTTTATGTGTATAATGCCTTTTAAAAGCCAGAAATGCATTTCAGTACACAATAGTGGAGACATTGTTTCTGTTTGAGGTGAAATATTTATCTTTTAGAATAAATAATTTCAAGAAATTCTAAAATATTATAGAGCAGGAAAAAAAATTGGAATGTCTCAAACAAAAAATGATTCTTTCAGTTGTGTGATATGTTTGGCAACTCTTGAAGAAAGCATTGTGAATCTTTCTGATTTGTTCTTAAATGTAATTCTATCTGTTGCACAATATCTTGCATCCATTCCTTGAGTTTTTGTTTCTAATCTTACAGTTGGCATCTGCAGAAACTTTTATTAAAATTATCAGAAAACAAACAACAAATTCGTTAATTGAGGTACTCTTTTATACTAATTTCTTCTTGGGCATTTATAACTGAAGTCTTAATTCTGAGGAGAGAGATCCAAGAATTTTTATCTCTGTTGAGGCTTGATTGGATTCTAGATTGAACAGGCATGAGAACCATGAGGGAGGGCAGAAATGATTACTGTTGAATGAATGCATTTACTTTTGGAAACAAGTAAATGATAATATAAGTTTCTAAACAGCCAAATCACACTCCAGGTCTCTAGCTATGATATGGTGAATCCTTGGGATGGACTAGGCACCTTTGTTTGACCTTTTTTTTTTTTTTATAGTGTGCAAGCAATTTCTAAATCTTTTGGTTTGTAAGAGAATAAATAAGTTTCAAATGTAGAGCAGAGTCCTCTGAATCAAGAAAAGCCTATTCAAATAAGAATAGGATTGTATATAATACCATAATCCTATCCAAATTTGGAGTATCCATTAGCAGAGGAAATGGCAGGAGTCTCAATTCCCTTGTGAAAAGGAAGACTCCTTAGGTGCTTTTTAGGTAAATTTATAGGAGCAAGCATCTTGCTCCACCCATCAACATTGGGCCTTCTTGAACTATCATTCAAGTGGTTTCATTTGACAGGCTGGAAACTTGCTAGCTTTATAACTCTGAAACGGACAGGCAAGATCCCTTCATGTCGATTTTGGAAATCTAGTAAGTTTATCCAAAAAAAAAAAAAAAAACAACATTTTCTTAGTACAATATTATTGACATCAAAGATACACTGATACAAGAAACAAAACCATTATAGAAGAAGTATTTCAAATAAATACATTATTTTGGTAGAGCAAACATCAGATTTCAAATCCACAAGCTCTATGAGGAAGCACAAATACACAAATGCATTTTTTTTTCCAGGCTCCACAAGCAACAATTGTCAGGCAAAGCTAAGATATATCTGTAATCAGTAGGAAAGACATATGTAGCAAGCTAGAACCCGAGCCTAAGTGGATCAGAAAACCAAATGAACAGTTCGTTGGAGAATCCCTGTAGAATAGGGTAAAATCAAGGTAAAAGGTATGAATCAATAGTTTCAAGTTTCAACTATCAAATACATAAAACTCAATTCCTCAAGATTATAATTCAACAATGAAGCACAAATGAATATAGAAACATAAACAATAATAAAGCAATATTATCATAATTCCTGTGTCATGGTTAAATCACTTCTATTGCTCTTCTCCATTTTGCTTTATATTCTAGCTTGCCCTCAAATTTGTAGTATGCAAGAATAAGCCTAATATTAACAACAACAAAATATATCAAAGATAGTGAACTTTAGTTGGATGGTAGGGTTGTAATGAAAGGGATAGGTCTCATGATTCAAAATGAAGGACCAAGATTAATGAAGAAGATCAATGGATGAGATTGCTTTTGAGAAAAAAAAAGAAATAGAGTTAAAACCAAGGAATAGGTTTGGATTTAAGGATGGAATGGTGGAGATTAAAAGGAGTGACAAAAACTTTTTATCAGGGAACGTGCAAACTAATTAGAGACAGAGATAAGATTTGACATAGGTAGTTGGGTAAATTAAACGATCGGTCAGTCATTCATAAGGGATTGACCTTTTAGATACAAATTTAACTATTTAATTAAAAGAGTAGAAGAGAGAAAAGGACAAGTGAAAATGACCAAATGTGATTATTTATTATGGGAAAAAGATTAGAATTAAATAAATAAGAATTTATTTAATTATAGAAGAAAAGAGTTCAAAAATTAGTGGTAATAATAAATAAATATTCACATTTATTTAACTAATCAAAAGAAAAAACTAAGTAAATAATTAAATAATTAAAATTATGCAAAAAAACGAGGAATTTTGACAAGGAAAATGGTGTTTCTGTAAAGCATTTTACATCTACATTTTCCCTTTGATACAATCTTTGAGTCTCATCTAAATGTTGTATCAAAGAACTTCAATTCAAAATATGCCCCAATGTGTTGTGGTGAAAATGGGATGGACCTATGCCCCCCTTGAAAAAATTTGCAAATTTTGAAAAAGTTGCGGAAATTTTGAAAAGTTATTCTAATAAGAAAATCTGACAGTGGATAAGACATTTATAGAAATAAGGTTCAATATGAGGACTTCCAGGATATCTGCATTAGGAACCTTTAGGCTTAATATTAGATGCATCAAGTAAAAACCCTACCCTAGGGGGGATAAATATGATTTTGGGGGTAAAATTGGTCATTTGTGCATTTTTACTGGAGCGAATAGTGAGTTCTGAGTGTAACTTTGCATCAGAGCTATTGCCAAGATGTCACATGTGCCACACACCTTGAACTGCGGACTCGGGGTTCACACCTACAGACAGCCAAAGGGTTCTGGGGATGCAGTATGTGCCCCTTTCCTTCTTTGTCATTTTTAGTAGTTTTTAGGGCTCCAACGAGGACAAGCAGATGTGGTGCATTCCATTCGCCACAACTACGATCGTGTTAACCGCAAGTGAGGGCGGTTTGTCACATTTGCACGGTGCAATGTATCTGCTAGTTAGGGTCAATCAAATACGTTGTGGCACAACTATTAAGTGTGACGCATGTGATTCGTGCAACACAACTAAGGTCTATTATGACACGTGATATGGTGTGTCGCATTTATGGAGGGGTACAATGGATGTGCATTTGTGCAATGCAAGTTTTGGTTTGAATGCCGCAAGTGATTTATGTGATGCATGTGTTTGATAGTGTGATGTAACTGTATTTGTAAGTTGCATATGCAAATGTGTGACACATTTGACTAGTGAGTCACATTTGTTTAGACAATGCGATGCATTTTTCTGATTAGGCTTTTTCCCCAGTTTTGGATAAAAAAATTTGTGTGATCGAGGTTGAATAGGTTTTCTTAGAGTTTTCAATCGACGTAATGTGCTTACTTGTGATCATGAGTGAGATACGACCCCATTTATACTCAAGAGAGTCACCCTTCGACATTCAGATTATCAGACCGACTGCTTGATGAGGAAAGGGATCAACTACATGCCCTTGGCCTATATTATGTGACCTTTATACCTATCATTATGGATAACAAGGGATTATTGACTATTCTAGCTGAGAGGTGGCACTCGGAGACCAACTCCTTACACCTACCGATAGGAGAGGTCATTGTAACATTGGAGGATGTATGGTAGATTATTCAGCTTCCTATTCATGGGGAGTGTGCTTCATATGATCCTGATCATGGGTATGGTGCTATCCATAGGTCCCTCAAGCATGAGGATGTTGTAGAGCTTGGCATTGAGAAGTAGAAGATCTGGTGGGATGTGCTAGCTGACATGTATGAGAGGTTCATCATGGTTCTATGCACTGTGATCGAGACGATCGTGATACCCGATCGTCAAGGACACAAATTCCTTATCGGATGGAGAGAGATGTTGATTAGCATGACAACTTGTGGGACAGTGTACATGTGGAGTCCATTCCTTCTTGCCATGTTATACTTTCAATTGCATGATGTTGCCTACAGAGGGGCACAATCCATCAGTTGTAGGACTACCTTGCTTATGATCTGGGCTTGGGAGCATATCATTGTGTTTTGACCTCCTATTGGGAGATGGCTTGGAGTAGGGATGCCTTATGTATACTTGTATGGAGGAGTGGTCACACAGACCAAAGTTGGTGATGTTGAGTGTTGGTTTCACCATTGTTCTTCTCGCTTCGTTTGTCTAGAGACCATATTGGGACTGTCAACCATGGGAGGATGATGGAGAGCATTTTCCCTATTATTGGCAGGCATGCTACCTGATTGGGAAAACCATGCAATCCCAACACATCATCAAGTGGTATCTTCCAAAGCAGGTACTTAGATAGTTCAGGGAACAATAAGGGCTTCGCGTTGGTACTGTCGAGTTTGCCAAGTCCTCTCAAGAGATCACACAATGGGGAAAAATGATTAGTGCAGTTATAGCAGAGTCCTACCTAGGACATTGATTCCTTATAGCATGTTCAGTGGGGTGTTGACGCAGAGGTTGTTGATGTGGGTACAATGCCAGAGTATGACACATGGTGGGCCAAACATGGGCCTATTCCCTTGATAGATCCAGATCACCCTACCCTAGTGGAGCGGAGGGGCCGAGGTCCACATGGTATATTCAGGGACAGAGTACGAGGGAGGAAAGGAGATGGAGGTTGGGGAGATGATGGTGGAGACAGAGGTTGGGGAGATAAAGGAGGTAGGTTCAGGCATAGGAGGGACAGAGAGTAGAGAGCAACCAAACAACTTTCACCCATCAGGGAGGAGGCCAAGCAGGAGGGTCCCCAAGTCGATGAAAAGTAGGAGGGTCTAGGAGTGGGAGAGGAAGAGATTGTGATGGGGGAGGGCCTAGGCGAGGGGTTTCAATATGTATCGATTGTGGAGGCTATGGAGGAGGTGGAGGGAGACAAGACAATGGACCCACAAATCATAGATTTATAGGTGTGGCTCCAGGTTGTCGATGCACATATTTAAGTCTTGTAGGAAGAGGTGGATAGGCTAGACATCAAGAGGGATATGGTAGTGATCCCATCATAGAGGGTCGATCAACAGTGCCTAGAGTTTATTTAGACTGTCAATGGCCCCGTAGCTAAGCTAGGACACCAACTTTTTCAAGTAGGATAGGAGGCTCGATATTACAGGAACCTATATGAGCATTAGGTGCCATCAACAGAGAGGGCACCGAGCTATATGTAGACTCAAAGCCACAACAGGTCACATTCTTGTTGGCCTTAGAGTAGCAAGGGAGTCTCCCAGCTTAGGCCTTCTCTGTATCATCGACCATCAGGATCTTAGCCACGACAGGATAAGCCTCCCTCACCAAGACCATCCTCATCAAGAGATATGGGCAGCTCAAGCTAGCCTATTTATGATATGTATTAGACACTTATTTTTTTGATTGAGCCTACAAGCTTCATTTTGAGAGACATCATGATATTGTACTGTGACATGATTTTTTTGATATATATGTGAAATACTTGATTTTTGGCGATGACTACATGATTTATGTTTCCATGTTGTATGCATGTCTATGTGATGGATTACAATGCTTATGGTGTTATGCATTTATATGATTATGAGATGACTCTATATGCTATGATGAATTATGGATGCATATGATTTTCTATGGTGTGATGTATGGATGGATGCATTTGATTTAACCTTATTGTATAATTTATGATGTTATAGACACATTATGATTATGATGTGATGTGATATGGATTATGGATTATGTGTGATGTATAAAAATGCAATGATATGTATAATTTATTTTTAGTATGAGATGTATGCTAATGATTTATGGATGTAGAATGGTACTATATGGTTATGACATGTGATGCTCATTTGGATGCATGTATGATCCTTTATGATGGGATGTTATCTATGTTTTTGCATTTTTTGTGCAATGTGGATGACATAATATGTTTATGAGGATGTCTATGATGTTCTAATATGATTATGTAAGTAGGATATTTTTGTCTGTCACCGGACACCATCAGGATGGGAATAGAGGAAATGTTACCATGGAGGGGATGAATGCTAGCATGGAGTTAGACGAAAGGAAGATGGAATGATATTTTATTGATAGATGCTAGGCTTGCATGTTTATCATCATTGGATGTTAAATTATAGAAAATGGAAAATAAACACCATGGTATGACATAGACCAAGGTGTGCAATGTGATCCCTTTGCAAAAAATTGATAGTTAATAGACAAGGAATGCCATGATGGATACAAGGAGTGAAGTTTCCCTAGTCTTTTTGTCAAGACAAATCACAAACAATAATCAAAGAAAAAGTAGGTCATGAGACATCATCGCTCCTCTAAATCCTTCTTGGGACATCCCCAAGGTGCATAGTAACATGACCAATGATAAATCAATAAAAATATAAGACAACTTGGACCAACAAATTCCACAGCCATATAGATCATTTGTCAATGTTTGCTAATAGGATTGATAGGATTGATTGACTGATTGATTGATTGATAACGTCTAGTTTCAGGAATGAAAGCATGTTGTATAAGACATCAAGTCTAGTTTCAATCATGAAGCCACCTATATAAGGCAAATGATAGAGTTGATAAATGATGTTTGGTTTCAGTAAGGACACATCCTGTATGAGACAAATGATAGGATTGGGTTTGGTTTCAAGAAATGAGGAAAATTGTATAAGATGTCTAGTTTGGTTTTGACTATTCCATCTCTTGTATAAGACCGTTGATTGGATGGTAAGTGTTGATTTGACAATTAGGCAATTGATCGGTTTGGACTAAAGACTAGTTGGATAGTTAGTTTGTTGATTCATGATTTGATTGAGACTTAGATGTATATGTGTGTCTGAACAAAGTGTCGGTATTAGCAAGGGACAACTTATTATGGTATGGACAATGGAGGATGTAAAAAACCGTAAGGGACTGACCTAATACCTTAGGGCCTCATCAAAGATGGCCTTGCCTACATGACATGCGCAGAGACATCATAGTTCGACTGACCTTGACCATGGATAATTTATTATGGGTTGAATCATGATTGAATCAACTCAACAAACCCTAAAGGACTAACCTAGTGCCTCGGGGGCTCATCAGTGATGGTCTTTCCTACATGAAATCATAGAGGAAATGTAGTTCAACAGACTTAGATTGACTAGACTTGACACTATTTTTGGGATTTTGAAAGTTATTTGACTTTTTGGCTTTTTGACATGTTTCAATTTTTTTTGGATTTTTGGGGATATTTCAATGTTTTTGGCTTTTTGAAAAATTATCTGGATGTTTTTGAATTTTTGTGATGATGACTCCAATACCAATTCTAGGATCTGATGAAGACATAAGTCAAGGATTTCCCCCAGTTAGGTATAGGACCAATTATTAGGAATGAAATTGGATAAGCCTTATGATGGATGGATGTGGTAGGAAAAAGGCATGTAATGTCAATCATTCATAGGCCATGAGAAGGATAACAAAGCACAATTATGGATGTAACTGAGGAAGTGTGAAGGCGAATTTATTATGGATGAAGGTGAGAAATCAGATAGAACGATGGTAGAGGATGGAGCAAAGACTGACTACACATGGCGCCTGTTTTCCAGGTTTTCACCATGGTACTTATCCAAAGCACCACCGAATTGGTTTTCACTATTGGAAAGATTATTTCTCTTTACTATTTTCTTAATTTTTTTTATTTTTTTGTAATCACACAAGATGCCTATTTGCCAGGTTTTCATCAAGGTAACATTTTTTTTATTTATGATTTTTAACAAGGCTCTCTAAAAGCTTAAGTGTAGAACTTACGAAGGTGTAGGCTATTGAGAGGATTTGGTAATGGTTCACCTTCAGGAGTAGAAAGTTGATAGGCACCAAATCCATATGCTACTATTATGATGTAAAGACCCAACCAATTAGGCTCAAACTTTCCAAGTTTCTCTCTCCCTGCTTGGTTCTTATGATTCTTTATTAAGACCAAGTCACCAATGTAAAAATGTTTGACTATAACCTTCATTATAGCTGCAATGAAGAAAATTCTAATAAGCTTGTAGGTGGGCCAATGCATTTTGTCTTCACTCATCTAGCAACTCTAGCCCATGAAACCTAGATATGTGATACTCTTCATCACCAATAAGCCCTTACATGGATACCCTTAGGGAAGGTAACTTGACCTCAATAGGAAGGATGGCTTAAGAACCAAAGACTAGGGAATATGGTGTGGCTTTAGTGGTGGTACAAATGCTATTTCAGTAGGCTCATAAGGCAAGATTGAGTTGGCGGTGTCAGTCATGACTAGCATCATTGACAATCTTCTTCGGGATTTTAATGATGGTTTTATTGGATGCCTCGGCTTGGCCATTACCTTGGGGGTAATATGGAGTGGCGAAGTGGTGCTGAATGTGGAATTTTTTGTATAATTGGTGAACATCCTAGTTCTTGAAGGGATGACTATTATCAGTAACAATATATTGTGGGACACCATACTCATATATGATATAATTGAGGATAAATTTGGATATTTTTTTGCTAATAATGTATGTCAAATGGATAGAATCGATCCATTTTGTGAAATACTCATTTTTTTGTGATAAAAAACTGATGGTTGTTAGATGAGGTGGGATGAATCTTACCTATGAGAACGAGTCCCCATTAATAGAAGGGTCACGGTGACATGATTGGCTAGAGTTCTTAGGTCAATGTGTGTATAAGGTCTCCATATATTTGACACTATCACCACTTCTTAACAAAGTGGTATGCATTGCATTCCATCGTGGGCCAGTAGTATCCAACACGCATGATCTTCTTGGCTAAAATGGGACCATTCGAGTGAGCTCCACATATACTCTCATGTACTTCGCCTAAGGTTGTTTGTGCTTCATCGGATAAAAGCTTTGCGCTAGTTGGTAGACAATTTAGAAGGGATAACTTGGTCATGTAGGTAATTGTAGACATCTTTGTAGGAATTGGGACCAACAATTTTGCACACCATCTCAGATTTGGGGATAGCAAAGGCAGGAATCAACAACTATTCTACCAATAACTCATACTGCAATAAATTGTTTGGGATTCCCAAGGGAGATCCTATTGCATCCATTGCATCATTTGTTTTATTTTTAATTCTTGAGACCTGCCAAAAAGATGATATCATCAAAGTACTTCTTAAACTTTTCAACCATTCATTTGTAGGGAGTAAATTTCTCATCTTTTGTGTCGTAATCGTCGTTGACCTATTGAATAACCAACTATGAGTCACTATAGACTTGAAGGCTCTTGATTTTTCATGTAATGACCATACAAAGTCCTATGAGTAGTGCCTCATATTTTGCTATATTATTTGTGTAAGAAAAGGCTATTCTAAATGAATTTGGTATTGTGTCTCCTTGAGGTGTAATGAACAGTATTCCTACTCTTGAACCATGACTAGTGTGAGATCCATCAAAATAAATTTTCCATGTGACTGAAGTATCTAAAGTGAATATGGACTCATTGGGGAAGTTGGATACCAATGGATGATCTGTTGTCATGGGTGCATTTGCAAGTTTATCGGCTATGACTTGACCTTGTAAATTGCCTTTCACTCAACATACTGAATTTCATACTCACTTAATATATGTAGTGTAGAAAAATATATCCCTTTACATTTCCATGCTTGTTTGGGCGCTCTTAGTTAATTTGGACTTAACTGTGCTTAATTTAGTGTTGTAAAATGTATTTATTTACACTTTCACACTTATTTAGGGCTCCTTTAATTAATTGAGCTTAATATTTCCTTAATTGGCCCTTTAATTCATTTACCAATCCTAATTAATTACATTTTCCGAAAAGGAAACCCGGAATTCATTAATTCCTAAACATAACACTTCTCATTGAGCAATGTGTGTCCTAGGTTTAGAGACCTAGGACCCATTCGCCCATTGGTGAATGGGTCCTCCCTTAGACCTAGGACCTAAATTTAAATTATGTTTTTGGCAGTATTCTACTATTTTCAAATCTATATTTTAATGTTGGCTTGTGATATTTGAATCTTGGGAAATTGAGGATACATACCTATAAATACAAGGTTATTTTCTAAGTTTCACCTAGAGTTTTCAAGCTAGAATATTTTCAAGAGATCAAGTTAGAATTCAAGAGCATTTCAAGACCAATTCAAGGCATTCAAAGGAAGATTTATTGAAGATTCATTGCATCAATCAAGATCCAATTTTCATGTCAAAGTCTTCTTGGATCATGCACGTTATTAGAGCTAATATGGTGATGTAGTTTTCATGATCCATTCAAGCACTCAAAGTCATTATTTCAAGCAAGATTCAAGGTTCAAGATCCACATCCATTGAAGCCATTTCATGCAAGTTGCAAATTTACATTCCAAAGTTTATTCAAGGGTTTGTTAAGTGGTAACATTGCTTTGTTCATTCTTCATTCCCTCTTTTGTGTTTTATTCCATTTGAAATTTTAATTACCAAAACAAGGTTTGACCAGGGCAAACCCCCATTCACCAAAAAAAATAAAAAATCCCTCTTTATTTGTGTTTGTAGATTTTGGAGGAAGAAATATTGAATATCCTTTGAAGAGAAAAATTGAAGAAGTTTTCAAAGTTGCAAAAAGTTGTCAAAGTTGTCATCTTCTCACAAAAACTCATCTACAAAATTTATTTTTGACTTTCTGAACCTAAAACCTGGGAAAATTGGAAGACTCAGATATGTAGTAGAAGCTCCTAGAGTTTTCAGAAAAAACCCTAAGGACCCATTTTTCCTTGGGAAAATGAGTCCCAGATCATCTTTAGAAAAGCACTTTTGGTGACTGGTACACATGCTTCTTCCCTTCTTTGATCTACATTCAATTTTCTAGTTATGTCGGTATTGTGCTTAATCTTTTTATTACAAGTGTTAGATTGTAATTTGGTGTGGATTTACTATTTTTAGTTTCTCTCCCCAAAGTGTTGTTTGACCTTGACCCATGTCCTTCAAGCATAATGAAATTCGAAGATTCACATCTTGAGTTGACTCACCTAAGGGTTGTAAGGAAATTCTTTGTGTGGATCTCATTTCCTAATGAAACAAAGGAAGATAGGTCCATTTCCCATCATATTTGGTGCACCCCACATATTAAAACAAAACCTATTTTCCCACATTGAACAATATCATGACCCATTTGGCTAATCAACCTATTAAGGCTCCTTTGCTAGGGAGATACTTCAAGGGATCAATCTTTGCTATAAGCTTTGTTTGGTGATTCAACATGTAATGTTTGAGCTTTTGAGTGGAAAAAACCACCACAAGGCATGTGCATTCAATGGGACTATAATTGATCTGGTATCCCACAAGTGTGTGACTAATGTAGTAAACTGCTCTTTCTCTTCAATCATGATCATTTTGTGCTAATAATGCCCCCAGTGTTGACATGGTTGTTGATATGTATAATATAAGGTGTTTACCATCAATGGGAGGCATGATAACAGGTTGTGTTGACAAATAGTCCTTTATTTGTTGAAATGGCTTTTGACATTGGTTCGTCCACATGAATGGTACTCCTTTCATAGCAAGTGTTGGAATGGTTGACACTTATCTTCTAGTTGGGAAATGAACCTCCAAATGGATTGTAATTTTCCTCATAGTGTTCATAACTAACTTATGCTAGTTAGAGGTGTCATGCCCATGATATCCTTCACTTTTGTAGGATCAACTTCAATGCCTTTACGAGAGACAATATATCTTAGGAGCTTTCCTAAGGTTAACCCAAAAACACACTTCTTTGGGTTCAACCATACCTTATATTCTTCTAATCTCTTGAAAATATTATATCGTACTCATAGATGATCACTCCTTGATAGTGATTTTTCTAGCAGGTCATCTACATAATCTTCCATAAGTGTGTGCATGAGGTCATGAAAGATTGTAGTCATAGCTCGCTAATACGTGGCTCCAACATTTTTAAACCCAAATGGCATAACATTCCAACAATATGTTCCCCATGGACAAATAAAGGTTGTATTATGTTGATCCTCAAGAGCAATCCTAATCTAATTGTATCCCAAGAAACCATCCATGAGTGATAACATCTCATACCCTACTATTAGATCTACTATGATGTCTATGTTGGGCAATGGGAAGTCATCCTTAGGGCATGCCTTATTTAAATCTTTGAAATTAGTACAAATTATGATTTCACCTATTGGTTTTTTCATGGGCACTAGATTGGAAATCCATTATGCATAGTCAATGGGTCAAATGAGCCGAACATCTAATAACTTCTTTAGCTCCGTTGTTACCAGTAGTACAATCTAGGGATGCATTTTTCTTAGCTTATGCTTGAATGGTTTAGCATCAAGGAACAATGGAAAATGATGTAACACCAACTCAAAATCCAATCTGAGTATGTCAGCATAAGACCAAGCGAAGTTAATTTTCCTCTCTAAAAAGAAGGCACAAAATTTTGGTTTCTCTGTCTTTATCAAAGGTGTCACAAAATGGACGATTCTAGGATTCTCGTCAGTACCAATGTTGACTTCCATAGATTTATCTACTAGAAAAGGTGATTTCTCTTTCCTTATAGGGATCACATCCAATCCTCCATCCTTTGGTGCTTTGGAGAGGTTTGCACCCTTATATGCATCCTTTCTTTTTACTTTTTTCTGGTCTAGAGGCACCTTTCAGTTTTAACCTAAAGACCTTTCCTTTCTTAATTTATTTTTTCCACTTTTATGACTAGAGGGTGGGATAGACTCCCCAAATTAGGCCGCATTGGCAAGATCTATGGTAAAACATGCTTTATGATCCCCATTTAGTATGCCTTCGCATAGTCCCATGAACTCAATTATTGCTTCATTGTTTTCAAATATGTCCAAGTTGGGTGGTCCTTGTTGATCCCAATCTACCAATTGTGGGTGTACTAAAGGCATTCCATCATCTATATTGTTAAGGTGTAATGAATATGCAGATATGGTAAAAATGGAAGTGTCATCAGGATCCCAAAAGGAATCATTCCAAGCTTTGCCTTTAGTCAAGGAATTAGTTAAGTCAAGCTCTTGGAAGGTCTTAGCTAGGTCATAGCCACTAGATGTGTAGGAGTTCCACTCCAACTCATTAGAGTCAATTTTGACATGGTAATCCTTAGATGTCTCAATATCTTTTGAATCACTAGCATCCTCACTCGAAAGTAACTTAGTACTAGGAGCAATCACATTTGGTGGTTCATACCCTAACCTTATATTCCTTGGTAGCTTTGGAGGCATTAAGGGCTCTATCATCCCATTCTTATGTAAACCAAGTCCACTATGTCCATCATAACCTTTACGTCTCATAATATCGAAGCCTTTACCATATTGCTTAGTTGGGATCTATTTAGGTTCAATGTCATATTCTTCTTTGTATATCCATGTGGAAATATCTTCTTCATCAATAGCTTATTTTCTCAATTCTCCCCATTTTGTGAAGGCCCTGGTGGGAGATGCTTGGGTAATGACGTTGGGCTCCTTTTTGATAGAAGAAGGCTTACCATAGGATTTTGGAGATGCTAGTAGCTTGATGATACAATAGTATGTCTTCATGTGGTATTCTCCACACCTCTTGTCTTGGATTTGGAGATCCAGAAGATGGGATGGTAGGCGTGGATGTCATGTTCAAAGTGGAAGGATCAATGTAATGTGATGAAGTGGATGATGAAATTTCCTGATTGATGGGCACTTGTTGTTCAGATGTCCCCCTTAAGTTGCTACAATACTAAAAGGGATTGAGATCACCAACTATTATAATTTTGGTGCCATTGTGGGGAAATTTCAAGCATTGGTGGTGTCTGGAGGGGACGGTCGTCATAGCATCAATCCACGGTCAACCAAGGAGGATGTTGTACGGAAGGTCTAGATCCAATACTTGGAATGTTGTATCTAATATAGCAGGTCCAACTCTAATAGGTAATGAAATGTGTTCCACATCATCATGAGCCTTTATGAAAATCTTCTTTGATGTATCCACACAAGACTTAGAGAAACTTAATGTCATGACCAATTTTAGGGTGCAAATGTTCAATCCTACTCCATCATCTACTAGGACTCATCTGATTTTATGTTTGTTGACAAATACTTCAAGGTGTAAAGGATCGTTATGGTTAGTATTTTGGGACAAGAAGTCATAGTTGAAGAAGGTAAGGTGGTGGGTGTTAGCTAAGTATCCCACCATTTCTTGGAACTGATTGACATTAAGGTATGTGGTTACAGAAGTTTCTTGCAAGGCTTTATCCAAGATGGATTTGTGTTTAGGAGATATGTGAAGTAGCTCGAGGATAGAGATTTGTGTGGGTGTCTTCCCTAAATGGTCTAAAATATTGTACTGGGATTTCGGCTACTATTTAGGAGGAGCTCCTTGTAAGGTCACCTTGGTTCTTCGAGTTGTAACCACACATTCTGATTATTTCTTGATGGTAATTGTAGTAACATTGTCATCTAAGGCTCAGATATTGTGTATGGTATATTCATGGGTAACACGGGTGTAATTGGCTTGCTCATTGGTCTTAGTACCTGAACTGGAGGGCTTTCCCATTTTGTGGTCTTGCAAAGGATTCTTAAAGATAGTATCGTCATTATTAGAGGTCGCTTGAGGATTGTCTACTTCTATGACACCATTCTCAGTGAGGTCTTGAATTATGTTTTTAAGTTGATGAAAAGATGAGGTCTTGTGTCCTTTAATGCGGTGATAATCACAAAAAGCATTTCCATCCCACCAAGATGGTTCAAAAGGACTTGGATCATAATGCTTTGCCTTTAGAAATTGTATGACATTGGATTGCAACATCTTTCTCAAGATGAATTCAATGGGTTCCCCTAAGGGAGTGTATTTGTGTCTTGGTTGATAATTTCTTGGGGGTCATGTCCTTAGTTATTCTGAATTGCATTCTTTGTTTGATTGGGAACATGTGGTGGGTTATTAGATATATTGGGTCCCTTAAGAGTGATTGTAGGGCCAGCTTTGTTTATTATCTTCACATCTACAACCCCATCGTTTGTGACATTCTTGTTTTGAGCCCAATATTTGCTTTTGTTGTTAGAGGTGTTTTGGGCACTTTGGTTCTTGTTAAAGATCTTGATTTCCCCTTTAGAAATAAGTGTTTTTCTCAAGGGCAGTACCTTTCTCAACAACGTCAGAAAATGTGGTACAACAATGGATTTGCAATTGGTATTTCAATTTTGTGACTAAGTTTTCAACGAACATGTGTACCAACTATTTTTTAGGTATTTTGCAATGGCACTTGCTAGCCATGCTTCTCCATCTCAAGAAGAAGGGTATAAAGGTTTCCCCTTCTTGTTTGGTGTGACACAATGTTGCTATGGTTATGCCATTTTCAATGTTGTAGGCGAAATGTGTCACAAACTTGTCAGCTAACTCATCCCATGTTTGTATTCATGTGGGTAAATGGGAAAACCACTCAAGTGCTTGTCTTGCAAGACTTCTTGGAAACAATCTCATTAAATAGGTAATGCTCAAATGCAATATCTATGCAAGCAGTATGGAACTCCCTCACGTGTTCTATTGGAATTCCTTTTCCCCTATATTTGGTGAAATTTTGGATGATGTAATTGTGAGCAAAGGGAGGCATATATATGCTTTTATCAAAAGGATATGGGCATAGTTCTTGTGTGGAGTAATATTTCTTTGTTCCTAATACTTTCATATCAACAATTTGTTGTTGTAGTGCATACATTTGATTTTCCAAGACTTCTACGTAGGATAATGATGTGTCTGTAGCATGATGGGCAAGATCGTTGATATCACTTCTTGCATCATTTAATATTTCAATTATCAAACTAGGTGTGTCTTAGAGCTATATGTGATAAGGATGTCTCCACAAATTGGGGGGTTTTGCACTGTAAATAGTGAATTTTGGTTTCGGCTTAACTCCTTCAGGAGCTTTCAGGAGCTCTCGGAATTGGATCTTAACGACTAATTTATAGCTAATTCTAAGGACTTAATCCTAACTTATTTCTTAACTAATGATTATTCAAACTCTAATAACTTAGTTCAGACTTCACTTGAATCAATTGTAATTGATTCATGGAAAAGTTAAGCTATAACCAAATTCACTCTTAATCTAAAATTCAAAATTGAAATTTACTTGAAAAGAGAATCTATTTACATTTCCAAAATAGAATCTATTTACGTTTGCAAGAAAATAAATATTAATCTAGAAAATAGTAACACTAAATTCCATGAATGAATTCCAAACAAGCTTCAATTATATCTTCCCATAAGTCATCAGTATCTCTTCCATTAAAACCACGTGCATTTGAAAATAACTATTAAGTCTAATTCCTATGAACAACAATTAAATCTACAGTAAACAAATGAATGCTAATCTTTAGTAAAGCGTAATGAACTACCTTGAGAACACGATGAATTTAATCTAAGAGTATAAGTATTTTCAACTACTAACAATGATTAAACAGAGATCAACATTCTTCACTTTCCAATTGATACAATTTGAACAAAAATTAACTAAATCAAAAGAACATAACATAAGGTCACCTCCTTCGGTTGAGTGGGCTCTACTCTTCCTCTGATGGGACCTTTAACAAAAGTGTGTATTACAAACATTACAATATTCAGTGAAGAATTATCTAACTCCAGACTAAATCTAAGGATGGATATTTATAGGGATATCCATTTATTTGAATACAAAATCATGGCATTGCTCACCAAGATACAAAGCAGAAAAACTAAAACTAAAACAAAATTGAAAGTATCATAGCGAATTCTACCTCATAATAGCTGGAAAACGGAGTTTCCAAATTGACTAAGGAAGTCGATTTGAAATCATGATGATTCAGTATCCAGCTGGAGCCTTCAAGAGCGCAATTGACTCCACGTTGTTAAACAGAAAGTTTAACAAATCCACCACATGAAGTAAGCATTTAATCACCTGAATGAAATCCTCAAAGATAGGATGTTATTATGACAAAAAAGATTTCAAATTGCATAATTATTCCATCATTAACATCATTAAAAAGAAACATATTTAATGCAAAATATAATTTCTAATATATCCTCAAATTAGTTAAATATAAGATAAAACAAACAAACATATAAGTATATAATCTACCACCAGTATAGTTAATTAACAACATAATAAAGTCTTTATAAACATAAAATGAACAGTTAAAGTGTCATTTTAAGCACTCATCATTTCTCCCCCTCCTGCTATCAACCATGTCCTCATGTTTGAGGATCTAGTAAATTCCTATGTTTGTTCACCATCCAAGTAATTAAGTCAACCAAATCAGCATCCTGCATCATATATTGTATGTAAGTCCTAGGATGAGAATATCCATTCATTGTTTCAATTTCTTTCATCCATTCTCTCAAATTCTCTCCTATGAACTATGGTGATGCATCAAATATAGGTTTGGGTATTATGATCAAGGGTGGTCTGAATCTCATCACAATCCAATTGGTTAGTTGTTCTTTGATGACATCTATCAAATTTCTCACTCTAGTGAGACTTTAGGTAATGTTTCTTGGTGAGATAGGTTCTCTTCTCCTTAATGGTGCTAGAATACTACGAAACCTCTCTCTTGCAGAAATTAAAGCCCTATGTGGAAGGTGATCCTGAATATTTCTGAAAACATGAATACTCTCAAACAAATTTCTCCTATAAATTGGTGCTACATTATGTGACATTTCAAAATACCTGAATTTAGCTTTGAAAGTCCTTGACTAGGGGATATCATCTCTCGTAGGCATACCCAACTTCATTTGTGCATCCTTGTACTAAGATACCCAATTTTCCCACTCAACTTGATTCTGCAATAATGATATAAAAGACTTTATTTGTAACTCTCCAATAAAAACATTCAGAAAGGATTGAGGAAAATGACCAAGAATAAAACCATGCTGAAAATATTCACACATCTGGTTCTGAATAGTGGGATGACTACTGTAAAAGTCTTTAAGAAATTCATTGTCATCATTATAATCATTTTTTCTCTTCAGAAACAACTGATTGATTTTCCATTGGATAAATATTTCTCTTAAAAATAATGCATATATCCCTGATGGTTTTGTCATAGATAAAATTACAAAGGACAGCTCTACAACTTGCTAAAATATTTCATTTGCTTCATTTCTTTCTTTTTCCAACTATTGATTTTGACTTTTCAACTCATTGTTTTTGTGTTTCATTTTCATTGCAGTTAGAGAAAGGTATCTCCTTGGAGCAGATGAGGTGGAAGCCTCATGAGAATATAACATACTCGATTGTTGTCTTAATTGCTCCTCTTTCTGCTCTAATTTTTCCTTCAATCTTCCTATTTCTTCTGCACTTAACCTTGCTATTTCTTCTGCTTGGGCTAATGTTTGTACATTAGCTTGTTGTAAGACCTTTTATGTTCTATTTAACTATCCTTGTAAAGTAATTTCTTTTTCTACCATTTCTTTCTCCATTTGCTCTGCTTTATTTACAGATTGCTGCAATTCCTCTTCTTTTTTAATTTCTCTTCAAGAAATTGAATTCTTCTTATCTCTTCCTCAGATTCTGCTTGTATTCTTGACATTGCCATTGCCTTTTCCATCTCTTCTTCTTCCTCCATTTCCTCTCCCTCTTGCATTTGAGGAGATTTCTCTTGTTTGACCATTGGTTCTTTACCCTTCCTTCTTTTAAAAACTGGCAAATGTGGAGAAGAAGACTCGGCTTCCTCATCTTCAAATTTAATAAGAGCTTCCTTTTTCTCTGACTCTGGTAACATTAACATGAAAATTTCTGACAAATTCCTTGACCAATTCAAGTTGAAAACCCTCATACATTTGAATAAAATTAAGCCACCTCGCTTCCCTGAGTAGTCTCTCTGTCTCAAGATCCAAACTAAAATTTTGAGGCTCTGAATTTCTCTTATTCCCCGTTTTTTCTTAGTTCTGCAATTTTTCAATTCTACAACTTCAACAGAGAAAATGGCAGTCACAATTGTTTAAGCAAAAAAAAAAATGAGCACTTCTTTACCAAGACGTAGCAATTTCAAAAATCACACACTAGACACAACAATTTCAAAAATCACAGGTCGCATCAAATCATCTGTTATTAATTTCCCTTTATTCCCTTTGGACGATTTGCATGCAACCACACAGTACTTTGCATTATGATTTACAAATTTGGTGGCAGTGCTGACATAAGAAAATTCATTGGTTTTGATATGAAGATCTCATTATTACTTGAAATTATTGTATAAGTCATTTAAATGTCACATGTTATCTCTCCACCAAGTTTTACAATAATGAATACATTTTTATTACAACATTAATAACTACTGGGCAGAGATTTATGTTCTTAAAACATTCACTTAGTTTCACATCATAATAACTAAGTTAGAAAAAAATATTTTGAAAATAATACTAACATTAAATGTGTACCTTTTATTTAATGCAAAAGTCAATCGAAGCATGCAAATTAACTCAATTGGAAAATATTCCAATGAGTCAATCAGAGAAAGCTTAGAATTAACCAAAAAAATTTATACAAAGAACCTTGGGAACATCAGGAGTCATCAGGAGTCATCATGAGCCAACTAGAGTTCATCAGGAAAACTGCCATTTCTAGTTTTTAGCCATTCCTCTTTCTCTTTTCTTTTCTTTTTTTAATTTTTTTATTTATTTAACATTTTTTTTCTGGGAGATAAACCACCATTTCTGGTTTTCAATCTAACTCCTTTATTCATAAGGTAAACTGCCATTTCTAGTTTTCAATCTACCTTCTTTATTCATGCCTTTTTCAAAAGATTATCTAGGAGCACATTCTCGTATGGAAGAAATATCTTCCATCAGAAAATGTTCAATTCTATGTTGTAAATCTAATAGAAACTCCTATCTTGATGTAAGTTTGTGATACATCTTCAAATGATGACTGTTAACCAACATAATCCTTCTTTCTCCATCTATTGGTATCAGTTGAACAACTCCATTTTGAAAAAATTGATCAATTTCATAGGGTCCCAACCATCTTGTATGAAATTTCCCTATAAACTCTTGGAATCTGGAGTCAAACAATAGTGCCCAATCCCCTTTCTTGAATTGTCTGGTCACAATGTTCTTATCATTCCATTCTTTCCTCTACTTCTGGATTATTTCTATATGTTGAAGAGCTTCCATTCTCATTTCATCCAATCGGTTCAACTATAGAATCCTATTATTTTCTATTGTATGCAAGTCAATACCAACTTCAATGTTGTTTTCAATGTCTGCAACTCAAAATCAATAGGCGTGACTAGATTTTTCCCATATACTAACTCATATGGAGAGAATCCAATAGTTGTCTTCCAAGTTATATTGTAAGCCCAGACTACTTCATCTAACCTTTTTTCCCAGTCTGCTTTCCTTAATGAAATAGTCTTTGTCAAAATATTTTCTAATTCCTGATTAGTAACTTCTACTTGCCAATTTTCCTACCGATGGTATGGTGTGGATTTTATGTGTGCCATCTGATATCCTTGCATAAAAGCTTCCATCATAGTAGAAACAAACTAAGGTCAATGGTCTGATACTATCTCCCTTGGTGCACCGAATCTTTGAAGAATATGTTTGTACAAAAAATTAGCTACTTTATCTTCCCTTGCTGTTGGCAAAGCTTTCACTTCAACCCACTTTGTGACATAGTCTATGAAAACTAGAATATAGTGTTGTCCTTTGGAAGGTGGATCAACAGGTCCCAAAAAATAAATTCCCCATTTCTTGAATGGTTCCAGAGCTTTTTGAGGTTGTAACGACATCTCTATTATTGATGTAGGTCTTCCCATGCACTGGCATTCATTGCAATGCTTAACAAATAATGAAACATCCTTTGTCATAGATAACCAAAAATAACCAGTTCCTAAGATCTTATGAGCTACTCTAATCACTAAATAATGTCCTCCTTCTGGCTCATGATGGCAAGCATGTATGACATCATAAAGATCTATTTCTACAATACACCTGCGAAGAACATGATCAGGACACATCTTAAATAAAAGTCCATTTATCCATTAGAATCTAGAACTTTCACGAATTAATCTCCTTTTCTACTTAGGATTAAAATGATTTGGACACTTCCATGTTACAACATAATTTGCAAGATCAGCAAACCACGAAGAATGAATTGATATTGCAAACAAGTTCTAATCTAGAAATGTTTCATCTAGCAGCTCTTGATCACCCTGCAAAAAAATTCTTGAAAGGAAATCAGCAACAACATTATCCTTACCAAGCTTATCTACAATTGTCACATCAAATTCTTGCAATAATAATACCATCTTATAATTTGTCCACCCACTACAACTCTATTCATCAGATATTTAATAGCAGCATGATCTGTGTGAATGAATATCTTGTAACCAGTAATATAGTGCCTAAATTTATTAATTGCATATTTATTGCTAGAAAAAAAATTTCAATTGTGTAATTTCATTTAGTAGGATTCAGATTTTTATTGATATAGTAGATAGCATGTATTGCTTCATTCTCATCTTCCTGTCCCAAAACTGCACCAATGGAAAATCTGGATGCATCAACATGTATATGAAATGGAACTCCCCAAACAGGTCCTTTGATAATCAGAGAAGTAGTTAAAGCATGTTTAATTGTTTCAAACGATTTTTGACAATCACTTGTCCACACAAACTCCACATCCTTCTTGATAAATGTAAACATAGGTTCAACAATTTTACTAAACCCTTCAATGAATATTTTGTAGTAACCAGCATGCCCAAGAAAACTGTGAACTTCAGTTTGACTTTTAGGGATCTCAATCTTTTGAATGATTTCTACTTTCTTGGTGTCAACTTTTATCCCCTCTTTTGACATGTGATGTCCAAAAATAATACCTTCTATCATCATGAGGGAAATTTTTTCATGTTTCAAAGATAACCTAAGATCCTTACATCTTTGCAAAACTTTATTCAAACTTTCAAGTGCTTCTTCAAATGTTTGTGCATGTATTGTAAAATCGTCCATATAAACTTCTACACATGGGGTGGTCAAATCTGCAAAAATTGCCAAGACAACTCTCTGAAAAGTGGTTGTTGCATTGCACAGTCCAAATGGTAGAACAATATAAGTATGTGTTCCCTAAGGACATGTAAAGGTAGTCTTATCTTGGTCTTCAGGAGCCACTTGGATCTGCTAATAACCACTAAATCCATCTAGGAAAGAGAAATAACTACTGCCAGCTAGGTTATCAAGTACTTGATCAATAAATGACAAAGGAAAATGATTTTTTTTAGTGGATTTGTTTAATTCTCTGTAGTCCACACATACACGCCATTTTCCATTTTTCTTGGGAACAATAACCAATGAAGAAACCCATTGACTATCAGATATTGGATAAATAAACCCTACTTTCAGTAGTTTTTCTCTCTTGTTTCACAATAAAAATAGATATGACCTTCTTTGACCTTGCCTTACTGATTTAACATCTTTTGTATAAATATGATGAGTAAAAATAGAAGGGTGAATTATTCTCATATCTTTGTATTCCCAAGCAAATGCTTCAGTATGATTTTCCAAAATTTGCTTCAATTCCTTTTCTTGTGAAGAAGACAAGGATGAATTAATGAACAAAGGCTTATCCCCTGCTATTGTTATTTCTTTGGTCCTATTCTTAGAATCAAGTGGATCACCATCAAGTGTGTTTAAGGGACATATGTGTGAATTTTTTTGATGTAACACTCCTTGACAATTCTTCTTCTGTTTTTCTTGACCGTTCTCTTCATAATTAAGATCTTGTTCTTCATATTCCTCAACATGTTCTACCAAGGTAATGATAGCTAATTCTACAATGCAATCTCCTTCTGAATCGATATCCTCATCAACCCAAATTTGAGTATTAGGTTGAAATGATGGTTGGGTTGGAGGAAAAAGTGACAATTCTTTATGTTTCTGACAATTAGAAATTATCATACTTCCTGATCTGCAATCTATCAATGTTGTTGCAGTAGCCAACCATGGTCTACCTAAAATAATTGGATAACCGAAACTTTTCTTTCTAGCTTTAAGAACTAGAAATTTGACTAGATAATCCCATGTATCAATAGTAACCATGATGTATTCAATAACACCTTTAGGTTTAGTAGTAGATTGATCTACCAACTGTAAAATAGTTGTTGTGGGTTGAACACTTGTCATACCCAACATTTCAATAGTGTTTGATGTGATAACATTGATAGCCACTCCTAAATCAATTAGTACATCAGTTATCTCAATTCCTCCAATACTCAAAGTTATTACAGGACTGCCAGGATCATTATATTTTTGAGGTAGTAATCTTCCTGATAAAACACTAGTAAGTTTAGTCCCTATCTGTATTATAGGAGGTAATTTCTTCTTCCTACCTGGTGTTTTCATATAAAGAGATTTAACCAACTGATTTATTTATATTATGTCTTTAATGGTCTATAATAATGGTATCTCGATATTGATCTTTTTTAATTCACAGAGAAGTTGAGAATCTACCACATTCATATAATTTGGTTGGGAGCTGTCAAGAGCTACTTGTTTTGTTTTCAAACACTCAAGATAAGGTGCATGTTTAACCTTTTTTACATCATCAGAGTTTTGGTTTTCCTTCAAATACTCTTTTTCCTCTTTTTCACCCTCCTGGTCTTTAACATTTGGCATGGATGGGACATTACGGTTCCTTAATTGAATATTGTTGACATCTATCACATTCAAGGTAGGAGGATTTAAATCAATACGATTGTTCTTTGTATTTGCAATAGGTTGCGCTGGCAACTAAGGTTGGTTTACTTGTTCATTAGCAGGATTAGGACCAGTTACTAATGGAGTTGATTGAGCCCACAAACACCTCGGCCCCTAATTTTTCCATGGTTGAAATTGTGTTTGATTTTGTTGTCACTGTGGTTGATTTAGCTGCCATTTTGGTTGATTCCACTGAGGATTCATCCATTCTAGTTGTCCCCTGAATGTAGGTGGTGGTTGTGCTTGGTAAGGAGGAGTCCAATGGTTTGCATTTGGCCAAGGATTTTGATTCCAATTAGCTCTAGGACCATATTGCCCTTGATTAGCATTATATCCTGTATTATGGGGTCTTTGTCCAACATAATTAAGTTCTTACTCTACTTCAGGTTGTTACTTCAAATGATTCTTAATTCCAAGTAGGAGGCCACAAGAACTTGTTGCATGATGTTTCTCACAAATTTCATAGAGATCAATTTGATTTAATGGACACTCTCTCAAAAGATGTTTTCCTCTACATTTGGAACAATAAATGAATAAAGGCTCAGTAGTCTTCTTATCTCCCTACATGTTAAGATGGAGTAGATTAGTTTTCAAATTTGCAATTTCCTCCATTACTTGAGATACATCAGGAGTGAGAACTTTGTTTCTTCAAGAATTTCTAGTCCCTAATCTAGTCCTAGAGTAGTTTCTACATAGCTCAATAATATCTTCCAAAGAAAGCTTATTGATGTCTCCTTTTCCCATAAGGTTTAAAGACTCTCTAGACTCATCATCAATCCCTTTCAGAAAAATTGACTTACTAATCTCATTATCCAAATCATTACCACACTTGTTATACACAAACTGAAATCTATCAGCATAATCTTCCAGGCTTTCATCTTCTAATTGTTTCATTTGAAACAACTCCTCTTTCCTATCTCTTACTCGACAGTAATCTTGATATTTATCCAAGAACACAGTTTCCATTTCCTGCCAAGTTGAGATTGTTCTTGCACCTAAACCCATGAACCAGCGTAAAGCTAGCTCTTTCAATGTAGAAGGAAATAGTTTTAACTTTTGGTTATCAGCTGTATAGTCATAGGCCTAACATAAAACCTTAAACTCAAAGAGAAATTGGTCAGGGTCAGAAGTTTTTCCCCTAAAGGTAGGTAAAACAGAAGGTGAAATGTTTTCATAGGAGGCTCATCATTCAGTATATTCAGATTAATAGGAAAGGAAAAAGTCCTATTATTTGGTGGGGGATCATTTCCTGGTTGGTCACCCATTTCTTCTTGATAATGTTCCTGGTTCACTTGTTGATTTTCAGTCTGATGTTGTTGAACTTCTTATTCTTGATCAAAATCAATATTTCATGGAAGAAATCTTCCTAGAGGGTCTCTAGCTTGTCTCATCCAAAATCTAAACTGTCTTCCTTATCAACACTAAGGCTTCAAACTTAAATAGCCAGATCTTTTATTTCCCTGGCAACAACACCAAAAATGATGGGCAAGGTCGTTGATGTCACTTCTTGCTTCATTTAATATTTCAATTATCGAACCAGGTGTGTCTTAGAGCTATATTTGATAAGGATGTCTCCACAAATTGGGGGGTTTTTCACTGTAAACAATGACTTTTGGTTTTGGTTTAACTCCTTTAAGAGCTTTCAGGAGCTCTTAGGAGTGGATCTTAATGACTAATTTCTAGCTAATTCTAAGGACTTAATCCTAACTTATTTCTTAACTAATGATTATTCATACTCTAATGACTTAGTTCAGACTTCACCTGACTTAATTGTAATTGATTCATGGAAAATTTAAGCTATAATCAAATTCACTCTTAATCTAAAATTCAAAATTACAATTTACTTGAAAAGAGAATCTATTTACATTTGAAAAAGAGAATCTATTTACGTTTGCAATAAAATAAATATTAATCTAGAAAATAGTAACACTAAATTCCATGAATGAATTCCAACAAGCTTCAGTTCTATCTTCCCATAAGTCATCGTTATCTCTTCCATTAAAACCACATACATTTGAAAATAACTATTAAGTCTAATTTCGACAGCTGCCTATCATAGTCTTGTTTTGGCTCAGAGAAGAGGGTACAGGAAGATTTGGTTGGAGGGTGATTCTTTGAAACTTATTAATAATTTGAAGAATTTATCTCCTCTATCTTGGACAATTGAGGCCTTGATCAAGGATTCCATTGAAATTATTAAATCCTTTGATAATGTTTATATTTCCTATATTTTGAGAGAGGGAAATAAGTTAGCTAATTTCTTTGCTAACTTTGGTGTTAGAGATAATGTTTATATTTCCTATATTTTGAGAGAGGGAAATAAGTTAGCTAATTTCTTTGCTAACTTTGGTGTTAGAGATAGTAAGGTCTGGGATTTAAATGACCCCATCCCTTATGAGGCCACGACTATTGTTATAAATGAAAGTTAAATTATTCTTTAAGGTGTGCACGTCCTTTCTCACGTGGTGGAATATCATTAGTAAAGATGGTATGGTTATGATTTTGAGGAAAGGTTGTCATATGGCGCAGAGTTTGAATTCATTATGGTATGTATGTCCTGTGGTTGCCTTTGCACGGATTGTGGGTGTTAGCCGCATAAGCTTCTAGAGTCTTATGTTGGATAATTCGGTTTTGAGTGGTGTATGTTGCTTCCTTCTGAGTTTCTTGTTGAGTGCTTGGTCTCTATTTTCCATCGTCATGGGTGGGGACAGAAATCGTGTTGAGCCCAAATCCTGTGATACTGCTAAGCAGAGAAAGGAAGTGTGGGCGATTTTAGAAAAGGGTGGTCTAACTCCCTTCATGGAGAAACTGCATGGAAATAATACTCAAGTTACTAAATTGGTTGAGAAAGGATGGAAAGGGAGAACCCTGGACTTGGGTGGTAGGGAAATTGCGGTGGATGAGGAATTCATAGCCTAGATTACTGGCCTAGTGATAAAGGGTATGAAGGTGTATAGGGATAAGAAAGAATCACTGGCCACCATGTCCCTTTTCTTTAAGAAGAATGAGAGTGATGACTTGAAGCCTACAAAGAGTGGTGGGTATATGAGGAATTCCTTGAAAGCTCTCTGGCGAGATGTTGTCGAAGAAATCATGAGGTATGTAACCCTGGAAGGAAGGTACATGGTCATTAACAATTACCATTTTATGTTGCTTAACCATTTTAGGCACAAGAAATGGGTGTCATTTCCCTATTATTTGTTGGTGTTGATGGACTGTGGGATTAAAGAGCATAGGAATAATCCCAAAAACCCTGTCCTACATTCGGGGTTGATTCTTTTTATTTATGAACATGTTAAAGCTCATGATGTCCAGAAAACTCTGGTTACTCCGAAGGATATTTCTACTAAAGCTAGGGAGGGTTATGAAGCTGAGTCGGGTGAGGAAAGGGCTTCTAAGAAACCGAGGAAGAGGAGGCTTATTTTAAATAAATATTATGAGTCAGATAGGGATGATGATGTTGACTATGTCCCAGATTTGTATGCCTCTTTAGAGGAGGGCCTCATATCCCTTGTTCAGGGTAAATCTGGGAAAAGGAAAATAGATGAGGAAGTGGGTTACACGACTTGCAGTGATGATGTGGATGCGACTGTTGCTTCTAAGGGGGGCAAAGACAAAAATAATCTTTATGGGGAAGCTTCTTCTCCTCCCCCTGTGTCTAGACTTATGCAGGAACCAGAGGAGGGAAGTCGGAAGAGATGGGTTTTGAAACCTGGTCAACACCTAGAGAAGAATGTCCCTCTCTCAGTGGTTGGTGGCTTCCATGGTGAGGATGTTATGAGTGTTGTCATTAGGTTGTCAAAGTAGGAGAAGGTTAGAGCTATGGGTGGTGAATAGGCTGCGGGAGCTAAGAAAGCGGATGCGAAGAGGATTCAGAAGAGGATGGTTTTTGTGGAGCAAATTGCCAATTCCATTCGTAGGATGAAGTCTCATGTAATTGCTGGTAAAGGTAAGGATGCTTCTGATGATAAGGTTCATGAGAGTTCTTTTGAAAAGGATGTTGTTGTGGGAAATTGTATTGAAATTTTTGATAGGGAGGATCTTTCTGATGTGTTGGGTTCGGCTCGTGACAGTGCTAATGTGCTTTTTAAACTGTTTAAATGGTTCTTTCATGAGATCAATAGGACTAATGTTTGTATTAGAAGTATCGCTTGCAAGGCTGAGGACCCTTCAATCCAAAGCCAAATCAATAATTTAATGGCTAGTCTCAATACTATTGCTAATACTGTGGTAGAAGAAACTGTCAATCTAAAACAGAGTATGGAGGGAAGAATGTTATCCTTTGAGGAGAAAATTGACAAAATTTGGAATGTGGTTATGAAGAGTGGAGAAGCTCTTAAATTCTTGACTAGGTCGGACTCTGCGATGGCTTTCTCCCCTAATAAGACAAAGGAAATTTTGTCTGCTGAGGGTAAGCTGCTGGGGGAGGATTATCTTGTTGTTAAGGGTGTTGCTAAAGGTTTTGTTTTGAGTTGTGAGGTAAAAATTGGTGGGCTGGGGTTAGGACTAGAAATAGACTGAAAAATCAGGTCGGGGCCTCGGGTATTGAGGTTTCTGATACTGGGGTTAAGGGACAGAAGCTTGCTGCTAGTGAGATGGAAGCTATTGAAATTTTGAACAATATGTAGTGGTGTTTGCTAGTTTATGGTTGCTTTTTGGCTGGTGGTTTGCTGACTTTGAGCTAATGGTGTTTAATGTTGTTCCCTTTTTGATTCAGTTGTTCCTTTTTGTAAAGGGTTTTGGGCCCCTTCAAAACCCATTTTTTACCTCTAATCAAAACTATTAAGTCTAATTCTTATGAACAACAATTAAATCTATAGTAAACAAATGAATGCTAAGCTTCAGTAAAGTGTAATGAACTACCTTGAGAACACAATGAATTTAATCAAAGAGTATAAGTATTTGTAGTCACTAACAATGATTAAGTAGAGATCAACATTCTTCACTTTCCAATTGATATAATTTGAACAAAAATTAACTGAATCAAAAGATCATAACATAAGGTCACCTCCTTCAGTTGATTGGGCCCTACTCTTCCTTTGGTGGGACCTTTAACACTGTGATTCGAATTAACTCCTTATTTACATTTAAATTGGCCTAAATAGGTGAGTAGAACAAAAGTGTGTATTACAAACATTGCAATATTCAACAAAGAAATATCTAACTCTAGACTAAATCTAAGGATGGATATTTATAGGGATATCCATTTATTTGAATACAAAATCATGGCCCTACCCACCAAGATACAAAGCGGAAAAACTAAAACTAAAACAGAACTACAGGTATCATAGGGAATTTCGCCTCATAATAGCTAGAACAAGGAGTTTCCAAGCCGACTAAGGAAGTCAATTTGAAATCATGATGAGTTAGTATCTAGCTAGAGCCTTCAGGAGCGCAATTGACTCCATGTTGTTAAACAGAAAGTTTAACAAATCCACCACATGAAGTAAGCATTTAATCACCTGAATGGAATCCTCAAAGATAGGATGTTATTATGACAACAAATATTTCAAATTGCATAATCATTCCATCATTAACATCATTAAAAAGAAACACATTTAATGCAAAATATCATTTCTAATATATCCTCAAATTAGTTAAATATAAGATAAAACAAGCAAGCATATAAGTATATAATCTACCGCTAGCATAGTTAATTAACAACATAATAAAATCTTTATAAACATAAAATGATCAATTAAAGTGTCATTTTGAACACTTATCATAGTATTAACAATTGCATTGTGATATGGGTGACCCATGTTTGAGGTAATTTTTTGCAATCTAATATTTGAAGTGGATGAGTTGAGGTTGGTACCAAATGAGTGTGATGAAGATGGATTTTGGTTTTGGTCGTTAGGAATGAAAAATGGAATTTGGTTGATATGTGGAATGTGTGGGGGATTGATATTAGATTGATTTTATAATGGGTTTGAATTTTCTTGACCATGCAGGTTTTGAATACCATGTTGTTGAGAAGACCCTTGGATGTTGTTTTGTGGAGTATTACCCAAATAGGGACCTTGTTGAGACGTATTGGTGTTTAAGTTTAAATTAACATTTGGTGTAGCATTTTTCCTTGAAGGTTGTGATTTGGGAGCACTAATGTAATCCTTTCATATCTTGGGTGGATTAGTGTTTGATGTGTTTTGATCCATGGTGTTGGTAAAGGTTGGTGTGATTTGGGATGAATATGTTGCAAAAGGATTGGAAGATGGAGTCCCCATAGTATGAGATGATCAGGTAAACAGATCAAATGTTTTGTTAGGTGGTTGGGTACCTTTTGTGTCAAATACTAGTGTTGCGTTGACCATTTTAGTGCTTTGAGTTGTTCCCCCTAATGGAAAAGTAGTATGTACTTGTGAAGTAGTATGGTTAGAAGTAGATATGTTATTTCCTTGGTCTTGTGTGGCACCATTTATTTGCGATTCGAAAAGCATGTTGACATCAAAGCTAGAAGGATTTTGGTTCCACTTTGTAGCAGTTTCATGAGAAATTGTTGGGGATCTATTGCTACTATATCATCTACAAAGCATGATACTCTAGGGTCTTGGGCAGCTGCTTCAATTTCCTCTTGAGTTAAGCGCCATTGGACATCCTATAATGTGAAATTCTCAAAATAATTTGGAAATGTAGATCATGACTTGGGTAACTTATTTGAGAAAGAGGATCCAAAATTTGTGTTGCTAGTCAGGTTAAAATTGGGATCTTCATTTGTGTAATCCATCTCTTTTCTCTTCCTTTGTAACCTAGTTTAGACCATATAAGACTTGCAACTTGGTGAGGGATATGCAATCTAAGGAATGATAATGCAATGATGGGTATGAAACTATGTTATGTTTTTGGGGATTTTTGAGATATAGGAATGCTAAATGACACCACTACAACCAAAATATATGGTGTTACTAATGCTAAGATATGCAAGGATGCTAATGAGAGCTATGACCAAGGATGTAGTATAACCAAAGCTATGATATGAGACTAGGACTAAATTATGGAAAATGAGACTATAGATATGCACCTTTATACTTTAAGAGAAGGGTGTTGAGCAAGCTATGATAGCTCAAGGTAACAAATCAAATTGTCAAGACCGTAAAAAGACAAATGCTAAAAGGATGTTGATGATTTCACAAAGTGAACCTTAAACTAGACTCATGAGTTTGAAGGCCCAGCTTAAATGATGATGATTGATAGATAAAAGGACAAAGTCAAGGACAATAAAGATGTGTGGCAATGAAATGATCAAAAGTATGGTAAGCTTCCTAGTCTGATATCTGAAAGGTGTATGCAACTAAAAAGACCTAGGACTAATTAAGAAATGCAAGGATGGAAAATTAAGGAATACAAGGCAACCTAAGTGAATGAAATGGAATGGATGGGCTAGATTGAGCAAGTTTGTGATCTGAAAGTATGGTTATAGCCAAGAATTGATCAAGAATAGGACTACACTGAATTTCCCCAAAATTTTGAAAACTAGCAATTGTGTCATTTTGTCTCATAGTTGTGGGTCATTGTCTCAGCAAATGAGGCTCACTGTTTGTCAAATATGGTTTACTATCTCTCATATGTGGTGTATTGTGTTTATCAGATGCAGTGCACTATGTTTTGACCCTAAGTTGAATGTTTTCAAGTGATTTTTTTTATTTTCGGCAATTATGAAATATGATTGAAGACACAACATATGTACACTTTGATAAACAAATTTTGATTGATGATTGTCCAGTTTTTATGCGAATATTGTATGTTCATAGGAAAAATTCAGCCCTATTTCCACTAGTCTTATCACAAATAAAAAATACTACAAAAACTTCAAACACTTCCTAATCCTAAGGTCAAGGCCAATGGTAGCAATCTCAAGCCCACAACTTGGAATCTCTGTCGACTCAAATGTAGGAACACCTAAATGGGTGTGTACACTCTTTTATTTGTGAGAGAGGGTAGGTAGGGGCCTCCAGGACTGGAAGGATGACCCAAACACCCTCTCCCCAAAAATCTATGTGTAGCTTATGCTAAGCCAAGGATTTCTATCTCATCTCAAGGGATCCATATGGTGAGTAACTTCAAGGTATGATATGCATCCCTTGCATTGAGAATGACACCAAAAACTCAATCAATAGGGTGGGCCTCTAAATTAACAATTTCTAGTCACTGGTCGGGGACTTAATGCCTTGCTAGCACCCAACAAGCCACTTAAGGCTTTAACCAGCCCTACTTGGGTACTATAAGTAACTACCTCACATAATTGTGGGTAACTTCCCATTTTGAATTGGAATTGTTAGCAAGGTACTCGCCAATTAGATCTCGGCTTTCACCTTAATCTTTTTATATAGTGGCAAAGGGAAATTTTGATTTGGGTCAACCCCTTGGAGTGATCACTTCTCCAAAGGAGGCCCTTCTAAAAAGGTCACACAAAAGTGATACAAATAATGCTTTTGATCTCCAATATTATATGATGATGCAAGGAGAGAGCATATGCTTGTATTTGATCACACAAGCAATGTTCATTAACCTTAGAAATTGAAATGTGTGATTTAAAAATGAGAGTGTTGAAGAGTGATTTTGATTCCCAAGATCATATGAAAATGCAATAGAAGAGCATACACACCTCCAAGTACAAACAATATCACCAAAAAATGCAAACACTTGTTCTTTTTAAACCCAAATTGAAAGTGTGATTTTGGCAAGACATTTATTATTTTTAGATCCAAATCCAAGTGTTCCTACTTAAAAAAATCAAAGACACATAAGCCCCTACAAGAACATGGATTAGTAGTCTAAATAGCAATGCCTTCTCCCAATGAACACCACAGGCTACAAATCAAATATTATTAACATCAAAACCCTCTATCCTACTAAATGGAAAAGGAAGAAACTAGAAAATTCTAGATATATTCCCTTTTTACCTAAATTAGACAGTTGCATTGATCTGTCTCACAAATGCGACTCATTGTTGTAGGAAAATGCGATGAACCAAATTGTGACTATGGTGAATGATTTGGCGACTACGGCGGATTATCAAATTAGATGCGGTGAACTATCATGAAAATGTGTTGCACTGTTCAATGGATACGACACACAATCTGAAAGTTGTAAAATCAACTAGATCTAGAAAAAAATTTAAAAAACTGAGATAGAAATGATGCAAGTATTTTTTTGAGATGTGATAATTAAAACCAAAAACCAAAATATTGATAGAAAACCACAAAATTGAGAATATTGAAAATTTTCCCCTAAATTAAACAAATGTGGCTCTTTGTACCACAGATGTGGTGCATAAAATTTGTGAATGTGTCTTGTCATATGACAAATGAGATGTTTCATACTGTAATTGCATCTCGTCATCATGTGAATGTGTCATGCTATCATGTGAGTGCATCATTATACCTTTCAAATGCGTTTCAAACTTGAAAACTTAAAATTTATCACAAATTTCTTCAAATACAATTAGTTCACATCGGGTTCACCAATGTAGAATAGGGTAAAATCAAGGAAAAAGGCATGAATCAATAGTATCAACCACTAAATACATAAAACTCAAACATAAACAATAATAAAGCAATATTACCATAATTCCTATGCCATGGTTGAATTACCTTCATTGCTCTTCTCCATTTTGTTAAATTATATGTTAGCTTGCCCTCAAATTTGTAGTATGCAAGAATAAGCCTAATGATAGTGACAACAAAATATCGAAGATTGTGGTTGTGGTTAGTTAGGGTTGTAATGAAAGGGAAAGGTCTCTTTTATAGAAAACCAATTCAAAATGAAGGGCCAAGATTAAATGATGAAGATCAATAGATGAGATTTCTTTGAGAAGCAAGGAAATAGGGTTAGGGAAAAGATAGGGTTTAGTTAAGGATGGATGGTGGAGATTAAAAGGTAATAAAACCTTATTAAGAGTGCAAATTAATTGTGATAGGAGATAAGATTTGGCACAAAAAAGAGGTGACTGGAGTAAATTAAATAATTATAAAATTATTTAATTTAGGAGGGAAAGTAAATAACTAAATAATTAAAAGCAATTATTTAGTTATAGAAGAAGAGGGAAAGTTGACCTTTTAATTAAAATAACTATTTAATTAAAGGTAGAGGAAAATGACAAATTAGTAAATAATTAAAATAATTATTTACTAGTGGGGGAAAAAATGTGGGAATTAAATAAATAAGATTTTTTTAATTATGAAAGAAAAGGATAATGAATAATTAAATAATTAAAATAATTATTTAATTATAGAAGGAAAATGAAAATGAATAGTTAAATAAATAAGAATTTATTTAATTATAGAGAGGAAGGATTAATTAGTGATGTAATTAAATAAATATTAATTTATTTAATTAATCAAAGGAAGAATAAAGGAAAAATGAATCAATTAAATAATTAAAATTAATTAACTAATGAAAGAAATATGACATAGACAATAATTAAATAATTAGAATTATTTAATTATGCAAGGAAGAAGGGGAATTGACTAGAAAAATGGTGTTAGTAGATGTGGAACATTTTTTAGTGTCTACAATCTCGTTTGCCTCCCTTTAAATAGAAGGACACATAATAGGTGTACTTACAACAATCATCATAATTTAGATGCCAAACTTAGATTCAATTCAGTTTATTCATAGCCATATTTTCACAATTTCCCTCAAAATTGAACAAATAAAATAAATAGACATGCCTAGTCTTGCAGAGAAGTGACCTTACTCTTTTCTAATGTGTCTTTCCTCTTCCTAGTCCTTCTACCTCCATCATATTCTTCTTCTCTTCATCCCTGATGCTCAACCTCTTGCATCTCCCTCTTCTTTATAAACCTTTTTATATGATCTTTTCTTTCTTTATTTTAAAAATATTCGTTTATTCTTTTATTCTTGTATTTTATTCTAAAAATAGGTATCAGAGTGATAAAAGAGATTATTTTATCATGTAAATTTTAAATCAAGATAAATTAAAAATATTAGTATAAAATTCAAAAAATTAATTATTTAATGTTATCTTCATGCAATTACTAATTGAGAATAAATACTTAGATAAAGAAAAACAAGTAGTATTCAATTTTACTCATTTAAAATAATTCAGCTAAAATTAGTTTCATCTAATTTAATATGTTATTTTAAATTTTGTTTTATCTTTATTTTATTTTATTTTATTTTGCATTGAAGAATTATATTAATAATCATATTTATTATCACTTATTTTTAATATTCAATAAATAGTTTTTAGGATTAATTAATAAATATTTTTTATCCATATAATTGATTAGAATATTAATTTTATAAGGTTTTAAAATTCTAGAAGCAAAGTTTCATGACATTACTTTGCTTTCCTATGATTCATCATGTTTTCCTCATACTCCTAGAAATGTAATGTTGTTACCTATTTCACCTTCTAAACCAAGTGAACAATTGCTTCTTTCTCCCTACAACTTGTCACCTCCTTCCCTCATAACAATAATTCCATTGTTTTCATTTGAATGTGAAAATGCATATTTTTATACATGTGATGAAAGGGATGTTATTAGGTCTTTCATAAATAGCACATAGATTCTTGTTGTCAAAGATTTCAATGTTTCTCTTTATTCTTGTAATGTTTGTTCTATGTCTAATTTGTTTTCTTCTTCCCTCTCTAAAGCTATGAAATTGTCCAATGAAAGAGATTCTAAGTGAATGTGCAACCTCTTTCACTTTTTTGAATGAAATATGTTGTCATGATCCTAGTGTAATGTCTTATTTTCTTCCTTTAAATGATAAAATTCTTAGTGGATGTATTACTTTTTCTTTCTTTTTATTAGATCCCAAGTACATTTATCAATTACTCTCCACCTCTTGTCCACTTGAATGTGTGACTTCCTTAAAAACTTTTCTCTTATCATTTTTTGTAATCATGACATTACACACATGCTTAAGTGATCTCCTAGAAAAATTAGAGACCTATCTAAGGCAATGTATGCCCTTCCTATTTCTCCAATCAATCCATAATTGTACCATAATATCCTCCTCATAACATTACTAAATGTGCAACATCAAAAATAGATATAATAAGTTATTCTTCTTCCTCCCTTTCTTACCTTAGATTATAATATCAATACTCATACGTATGGAACTAGAGAAACCTTAACTATCCCACTAAAACACTCCCTTACAAGTCTCACTCCTATTGTATTTGTTTACTAGCTTCTTACTCTTATTATTGTTTATGGTGCTCCTCCTTCTACTACGAATTATTGCATTATTAAATTCATACCCACAATACTTGAGAAATTTTTAAAAACACCTCAATCCCAACTTTACTTCCTTCCATTACCACTAAACCTTCCCCCACCTTGTCTCTCCACTCACCGATCCTATTTTATTCTTCATCTTCAAAAATTAATTATATATATTTAAAATAAATTAGATTTGTAACAAGTGGATGTGATAATTAATGTTGATAGAGATTCTATTATACATCACACTCCACTTTATAGATTACCTAGGTTTATAGGTCATAGTCTATAAATTACCATCTCTATAAGTAGATCTTTAGTTATAAATAAGGCCTCCCAAGGTTCATTTACATATTAGTTGATCAAAAACTTTTAGATTCATTGCAATTAAGAGGAAAATGTGTACTCTTTATTTGCGCTTTGAGTGATTTGAGAAATCAAAAGGTTGTTTCATATATTATAGGAAAGTTCTATAATTTCATTTAGCTTTGAATATTAGAAGCTATAATTGTTTAACCCATATCCTTCAACGTTTGTTTTCTCACTTCCATCTAGCTTCATGAACTCTAAATATGCTTGGTATTAGATACTTGTCAATTGATGAGCTAAAGGGGCTCTATAATGAATGTTTCATAATTCACAACACTTGTTGAAGTTTTTGCAAATGGGGTTGCAATCTAAGTGGGATTAACCTTGGGGAAAAACTCCATGGTTAAGCACGCTTAAGCTGGAGTAGTATTGTGATGGGTGACCTCTTGAGAAGGCCCAATGCTTCACCTCTATGAGCATCACTTAGATGCAATGAGTGCTAACTGGACCATTCATTATCATTTGAGATGGGTTCTTGTGAACCACTACTCATGAAACATGAGTCAATGAGTTTGACTCAAAAAACTACATAGTTGAATCCTAATAGCAATTCATAATTTGACACGTTGTGGAAAATACCTCCTACTTATCAATTGATGAGATAAATGGGCTCTATAGTGAATGGTTCATAAGGCACAAAACTTGTTGAAGGTTTTGTAAATGGGATTTCAAGCTAAGTGGGCTTAACCTTGGGGAAAAATCCATGGTTAAGCACACTTGATTTGGAGTAGTACTAGGATTGGTGACCTCCCTGGAAGGACCGATGCTTCACCTCTATGAGCATCACCTATATGAAATGAGTGCTAAGTGGACCATTTATTATCATGATAGATGGGTTATTGTGAACCACTAATCATGAAACATGGGTCAATGAGTTTGACTCAAAAAATACATTGTTGAATCCTGATAGCAATTCATAATTTGACATGTGGAAAATACATCCTACTGATTAATTGATGAGCTAGAGGGGATCTATAATGAATGGTTCATAAGGAACAATATTTTTTTAAGGTTTTTTAAATGTGGTTGTGAGCTAAGTGGGCTTAACCTTGGGGGAAAACTCCATGGTTAAGTGCACTTGAGTTGGAGTAGTATTGGGATGGGTGACCTCTCGAGAAGGCCTAATGCTTCACCTCTATGAGCATCACCTAGATGCAATGAGTGCTAAGTGGACTATTTATTATCATGAGAGACGGGTTCTTGTGAACCACTAATTAAATATGGGTCAATGAGTTTGACTCAAAAAAATACGCGGTTGAATCCTGATAGCAATTCATAATTTGGCACATTGTGGAAAATACCTCCTATGTATTAATTGATGAGCTAAAGGAGCTCTATACTGAATTTTTCATAAGGCACGTCACTTGTTGAAGGTTTTGAAAATGGGGTTGTAAGCTAATTGGGCTTAAGCTTGGGGAAAAATTTCATGGTTAAGCATGTTTGAGTTGGAGTAGTATTGGGATGGGTGACTGTAATGGAAAAAATTGCATCCTATGAAATTTTGCATTTCATAACCTCCCTTTTAGCTTAATTAAATTCAATAATGCAATATCCCCATCACTTAACCTTCATCTTGTCTTTACCCCCCTTCATTTTTGGCTATTAAAGTGAACTTTTTATCATGGGTGCATTGTGCAAACGTCTACGCGTCACACGAATGCCCCAAAAATATTCTTGCCTTCATAGTTGTTGGGATGTTACACTTTTTGCCTATTTGTGAAGTGTAACACGTTTGTAGCTTGCAAACATGCTAAAAATATCCCCTTGCATGCCTATATCCCATTAAAACCTCCTATTTTTCTATTCTATTCAGTCTATCACTAATTCTATTGAGTCTATTTGATCTCTCACTTATTTTGGCTCATTCTATCAACCTTATTCATTATTTTCACTCTCATTCTCTCCATTCTATCAAGCTCTAGTACTTTTTCACTCTTGGTACATCTTGGATGTTGTATACCCTTCCTTTTGACATCACTATCTTGCTAAAGGGAGGGTAACTTCATTCCTTTTACATTGTATTATCATCTTTACTTTGAGTAGCATATTGTTGTTCTAACATGTCTATTATCTTTATCTCACCTATCTATTTTCTTTATCTTGTCTATTATTTTTTATCTATCTATCTGGTTGTTCGTGGAGGTGGGAACACTTCCACAAGGTTTTGACTGAGGTAATCTCATAAAACAACCCCAACCATTTTCCCATTTTTGTGTATGCAAGTACTGAATTTGGAACATTGTTGAAGGCTTCATTTGTGGACCTCTTGTGAGCCTCCTTTCTTCCTTTTCATTTCCATCATTTCATTTCCACCTATTATTTTGTTATTTAAGCATATTACTGAGATTTCAGTTGTTGAGTTTAGTTAGTAGGTTTATTGGTATTACTGCTAGTAAACTCAATTTTTGTTCATACAAAACTACATTGTGTCGGGGGGATGTCTGCACATTGTATTGTCATCCTTGGATGAGAGCCTACTAGTGTGGTCACGAGACCTCTACAACTTTCTCTTTCAATCTCTAAAACTCTTTCCCCTTAATTCAACATAAAACATAAAATATAAACAAAAATCCCTTGTCTTTCCATCTTTGTCACCTGAGATTTGATTGTTGAGGTAGTTGAGGAACATTCACCCTTTTGATATCACATCATTTTGGGGTGTCAAATTTCCTCCTCTATATTTTGGTGAACCTGGTGTGAATTTTTCCTTACCTTAATATTTTGTTGAATAATTTCTTCTCTCTTATTTGGACATTTGTTGGACTGAGTGTTGTGACACTTTTACGAGTTTCACAACCTAGTCTATGACTTTTGGTAATGTAGTCAGAAGAAGCTTTCAGAACTTAGATATGGGTTCAAGAAGATAATTCAGTCCAACCCATCCAGATCTTGAATTTGATCAATTCACCATAGGTCTATCACCTGGTTATACCCCTCCATTTTTTCATTCAACCATCAATATAAGTTCAAGATAATTCTCCACCAAGCACTCCTTTTGACTCTTATTCTCCCATAAATTATGAGTCTTCTCTTAGGTTCCCCTTTGAGCAAGCTCAATCCTTGGAAGAGAAGCCTAAATAGTTTGAAAATTTTCTAAATAGAGATAATACATACACTCAATTTTCTCCTATCATTTATGGTCTGAGGGGCCTACTTATCTCAAAGCATAGAGATCTTGAGTTGCTTCGAGGGATAGCTAATCTGGTAGAGACCAATGTCCCCTCGTACACTTCTATCTTGGATCATCCCTAGGATATTCAATTGAAAATCACTAGTACATGTAGTTGTATAATATGATACTAGAGGTGTTCATGCATATGGTAGACATTGGTCCTTATGTACCCTCTTTCACCACTATAAATAATACCAATAACGTGCCCTTAGATGTTCCTAGAGTCAATGTGAATCATGTCCCTTTGGGGTACGAAATCCCTGTATCTAGGACCCGAACCTCCACCACCTCAACTAGTCAAGCTCCACCAATCGATCTCATCCTGAATGCTTTACTACAAAACATGGGATGAATATAATCATAATTGGCTAACTTGAGTAGCTTTTCCTCTCAATCCACATTGCAACCATACTATCATCGCAATCCTTTAGACCTTTCCATTCTAAATGTCCTCGTCCCTCAAGGGATGGAAATCCTAAAGTTTGATAAGTATAGTGGTAGAAGTGACCTGCAAACCCATGTCTTTTCATTCACTACCATGTGTACTAATTTCCTATATCAGGATGCTTTTTCAGCTAAGCTATTCCTGTGTTCCTTGAAGAATGTTGCATTGGAGTGGATTTTCTCACTTCCTAACAATTCTAGCTCCTTTGATCAATTATTCATTCAGTTCTTACATCAGTTCTAGGTGAACATTGGACCGAAGATCACCTTCACTGACCTCATCCACTATAGGCAGGGGGCTCATGAGAATGTGACTGACTTCATTGCTCACTACCAATCCTTGATTTCCCAAATCTCCTATGCCCTACTAGATTTTGATGTTCAACATGTATTCATAGGAAATTTGCACTCGACATTGAGATAGAAAGTTCTCTTGATGAAATACCCTTCTTTCGCCCATCTGTGTAATGCATCAAGAGATTACTAGTAGACGATGACACAGTATGAGGGTTCCTCCTTGTCCTCCCATCCTTATAATTGGTTAGTCGTGTCTATTTTTGGAGAGCCTAAAATAAATAAAGCAGTAGCAAACGTGGTTTCCATTCCTACCAAAAAGAACTCTACAGGACGCAATAAAATTATTAAAGTCCCACACTAATTTTCTTCAAAAGTTATTAAAATATGGTTTAATCACTCCCAAAAATTAGACCATTGTCTAAAGCTTATCCTATCTAGTATGATGAACAATTTTTTTGTCAATACCATCGAGTCCCTGGTCATGATACTGAACGTTATGTGCATCTTGGACATGTTGTCCAATACCACATAGATAGTAGTACCATCTAGCTCGATGGTAGGAAATAAAAATCAAAAAAATCTATAGAAATCCTAACATCCAACTACATATATGCACAAATCACATCCCTTCTCACTTTGTTAATCTGATAACATTTGCTCCTTCGTCTTTTGATCCTAGTCCTTTTGAGTATGTGAACATGGTGTCGTTCACTTCTATTCCTCCTTAGGTTGTTTGGAAAAGATTCCTTACATAACCTTCACACCACATGACTTGCCTCTCAATAGGGAACCTTCTATGCTTTACATCTCAGCTCAAGTCAATAGTAACATCATGACCGGTGTTATGGTTGACCCTGCTAGTTGGGTCAATGTATTACGGAGGATACCCTCTTTATCAACAACTTACATAAGGAGAAGTATGAGGAGTTGAAGACCACAATTTGTACTCATGATGGCTTTTTCATGCCTCGCATTAGTTCCATTTATTTGTTAGTCCTTGTTGGGCCTAAATCTGTTGATGTCCCATTTGTTGTGATTCCTGAATTTGACCTATTTAGGGTAAGAATAGGCATTCCATGGATAGTCTCCATGAATGTGGTTACTTTAGTTATCCACAAATGCTTAAAATTCCCCCATGATGACACTGTTCATACTATTCAGGATACTGGATATGAACCACTGGTGTCGCATGGGGCTTCTCCTTGGATCATTTTTGGCCCACCCCTATTAGACCTTTATTGCCCCATGGAGATTTATTCTACAAGGCCTATTATAGGTACAAGACAGGAGTCACATACCCTAATGCTATTTTCCTACCTTCCTGCCTTCTTCTCATGAAATTTCATGAAGGCCTCTATGCGTGCACAATAGTGTGCCTTGTCCTCTAGACCTTCCTCTTTCAAGGCTAAGAACAAGTAGGCTCCCACACATAGACCTTCTTCCTCTTCTGTGATTTCATAACCCTCATTGGTGACCTCAGTTACTTCTAATGTTCCCAGCATAGGAAAAGGAAAGGCATCCATGTTGATGAAGTCTAAGCCTCAAGTCTTCCAACTTTCGATCTTGCCCACAATTCCTCGACCCACTCTCTATGGTAAAGATAAATAGGCATTTGGAGTTAGCTCTTATTTTGTTGTTCCAGCATCTCAACCTATGAGGCCTCCTCTTGTCCCTCCACCTATCTCTAAAGCATAATGTAGAGGAGGGGGGCTAACCACACCAAGGCTCCAAGTCACGAAGAGTCAACTGTAGAAGGCTACCCTAGTCTACCTCAAGATGGACAAGAGTTTTGTGCTAGGGATAGAGAATTAAGATCACTCTTAGTGATTTTATCACTCTGCTAACTCAAGAGTTTTAGTGGGGTTAAACAAGCAGGTTTCTATAACCCAAACTATACCTCAGATAGCTCTCTACCAGAGGACGATAGTGTAGGTCAAGAATGACAGTGTGGCACATTGGCATCTCATAGGTGTGCTGGCATCCGTATGGACAAACAATGATAAAGAATAGTCAAAAGTGCAAGAAACCTACTGACAGCTTAGAGGTTGAGGTTTAAAGTGATAACTGAAATGATAAATGATAGAATAACTAAAATAACAAGAAAGATGATATAGAAGTGACAAGAACAAAGGTGGTGAAGATTTAACTCACGAAAATTCTAGTTCACCAACAAGCTCCACACAAATGAATACCTACACACAACAAAGCGAGGAAAAATATCGGGGGCATTTCGAGGCTTGTCGCAATCGAACCCTTGTTTTGGTGTTTCCACCTCCATGGATAGCCAGATAGATAAAGGAGTAGAAATGCATTAAAAAAAGCAATGTTAGAAAGGAAATTAATCCAAAAACTATGAGAGACACTATGCTACTCAAATCCAACAACAATGTAGTAGAAAGTAAACAATACCACCCTCGACCAAAGGCACTCAAAGCCAATGAGAGAGGAATGCAAGTCTACCATATTGGCAAAGTCGGTGTGGTCACAGCAATGCCAAAAGTAGTCTCACAAGACACTAAGTTACAACTTCTATGGTAGATGTGAAGAATGTTGTGATTGTTGAAGGAGTTGATAGTGCAGCTAGTAGCTTGAAGTTGCAAGAATATAGAGTGAGGATGCCAAGAATGTTAAGTGAGATCGAATGAGTGTGTAGAGGATGTGAAGAATGTGAAAGATAGACATTTGAAGTCCAATTAGGAGGGAAAGAGCTGCTCAAAGGTGAGAAGGAAGGTGCAAGGGCATTATGTTTTATTGCTAATGGAGAATGTAATGCCTCTGCAGATTCCAAATTCAAGAATCCTATCAGGACAACAGTGTGTCGCGTAGACATTCAAGCACCACACATGCATCACTAATAGAAATTCCCCCACCGACACTAAAAATCAAGTGCCAAGTGGACGGAGTATGGAATGAGGATGTGGAATTACATGGTCAAATTTGATTTTTCTAAGGTGAAGGATATAAAAGGGGAATTTGCAAGGGGGTGCAAATTCACTTATATACATTTTTCCCCCACTTTAGTGAACATAAGTGTTAATCAGTGTTCAAAAAAATAGGTTGAAGGAGTTCCAAGAAAATATACCTGAATCATCGAGGAAGTAGACCACAGTCTAGCGTACTTGAAAGTGCAGGGCAGGCAAATGGCTCCATAGGTACTCTCTCTTGAGGAGGTTTGAATAAAGTGCACCTAAGGCCCGCGAACCAACAATGGAAAAATCCTGCAAGATGTAAGCCCTTCACAAGTCATTGGACCTACAAAGAAGGTGCTCCTAGGTACTCTCTCCTGAAGGAAGTCCAATGTGAGGGACTCCAGAGAGTCAAATTGGAAAGCAGCTTCACATGGGCACCTACAAAGCAACATGTTAATCTACAAACAAAACATGTTAGAAAACAAGAAGCCACGCAGGAAAGCAAGCAAACAATCAACAATTGAAGGAAGAGCTTTCAAAGGGGTCCCTAGGGAACCCTTCAAAAGACAAGGGGTCCACTCAAGGGACGCTGCTTGAAAGTGCAAGAGTATTTTTCGTAAATCAATTCAACATCAAGGAATCCTTTTGAAATATTTCACCTCATCAAGGAATTTCAAAGGAAGAAAGCCCCCTCGCAAGGGGAAAGTCAAAACCTTACCCACATAAAAAAGGTTCTCCCTCCTCGGAGGAAAGTTTCTCAAATTCTTTCTTTACGAACCCATGATGAAGGAAAAGTATTCTGCTAAGGTTCCTTGTTGAGGAATGCGATTTTTTGAAAAATAATTTGGAAATATTTTCTAGAAAATATTAGTTGGCCATCGAATGCATTTTCTAAAAATCAAAGTGATGTGAGATCCCCCCCCTTAGGATGTTGTGTGTCAAACATAACTTAGGCACGTGACATCTTAAGGAGAGAAAAGCAAGAATGAAAAATGAGAGTGATGTTGTGGCCCGTGGAACATAGCGAGATGTAACTGTGGTAATGTTGCCACACATGCGAGGGACAACACATGAGCACCACAACATCATGAAACAAGCAAAAGAAGAGAGCAAGATGCAAGGAAAGACAATAGCATAGCGAACAAGAGACAGGGGTGATCTGATATTTTGAGGTCAGAGTTGCTCATAAATATAATTATTAATAGATATAATAGTATATAAATGAACTGTCATCAACCTCCTACTATATCAGACCATGCGAAGAATGCACATGAAGACAAAATAAAAATAAAAAATTGGGTCAACATGGAAGGGAAGCCTAAACTCTCCCAACACTTTGCATCGTCCTCAAGTTTTGAAAGTCAATACACAACAAAGGAAGAATGATGTGACAAATAGAAGAAATTTTATGACATAAAAAACACTCTTATATCCAAGCACCTGCAAGGGTGACAAGGGTCATCTAGGAACACATAACACAAGCACATGGGAACACAAACACAGACAATCTAATCTACAAATAAAGAAGCGGCACCCCCTAGTCCTCATCAACCAAGAGGTCATTGTTCTCCCAATCTAGATCACTGTAAGGGGAGGGCAGACAAGCCTGCAAGGGAAAAATATCAAGGGGGGAACCCTCTGACCCTCCTGCAACAAGAGCTAAGGAGGAAAACCCCTCGAGGTCTTCTCCACTCAGTTCCTTGGGAGTGAATGTCAATGATCTCACAAAATTTTTTGATAGGGTTAGGACCTTGTCGACAGAGTTAACCATGCACTTCACAGGAGTGTCATGCATCAACTCAACTGATGAGGGAGGCTACACCCAAGATCCATTATTAGGCTCACCGAAAGACTCAAGAGTAGTTATGAACTCTGGGGATGTCAGGGATTCCTCTATCACTAGGACAACACAAGCCAATGCAAAATCACCCTCCAAAGAAGGTGAACCCTTCTTCTGACCCCCATTGCTAGCAAGGTCATCCTCCATCTTTCGCTTCATCGGGGGATGTGAAATCCCCACAAATGGAGCAGAGGGCATGGAGAAAGAGGAGAAAACCACAACATACGCCATTGAGGTATTTAGCATGTCCACGAGTTTTGAAAATGACGGGATGTCCAAAAGGGACATCATGAGGGGAGGCTCAACTGAAGGAGCAATGAATACCTGCACCCTCTTCAGGTGAGGATCATTCATGCTCACGGTGAGAGCCATAAGCAAGACTAAAGCTAAAGGAACTAAAGTAGAGAGGATGGAAGGGAAGTACACAACAGAAGATGCCAAGCAAGAACTACCAACTCCTCTTCCTTCTTCTGCAAGGTGGTCTGCTCAGCGGCTAGAACCTTCCTCTGACACTTGGACTCGTGCACAAGGCGGTTTCTATGACTCCAAGAGCTAGAGGTTGCAACCTGAGAAGGGATGGAAGACTCATGTTTGACCATTGGACTTGTGCCTCTGGAATCTACAAAGGTGTTACATTCTCCATGGGGACCCTTCCCTTTACCATATGAAATGGGTTGAGGCACCGTGGGTAAGATGGGAAGTTCGAACTCTAAACGCTTGAGATTTTGCCAAGCGGGTACCATCAAACTCTCTAAAAAATACCTAGGATAAGAAGATGATGGTACCATAGTAGGGCGAGAGGAAGTGATAAGTGGAATAGTGGAAGAAGAAGAAGAAGGGCCCTAGGCACACTTCCCTTCTTCCCTTTTTCGAGACAAGGCAGCCTCACCGTCTGACTTCAGGAAAGCTTTATGTGAAATGGCATAGGGAGGAGGGTATCCCACCTTAGATGTTATACCCCCACTCTTGTACTTTACATAAGTTCGGTACAAGAGGTTTGTCCTAGGAGGATGCAAACCAATAGGGGTAGGCTAGAAGTGATCCACTGAGTAGCCACCATTCACAATCGACAGTCTGTAATTGGTGTCATGGACTACATGCACCAAACCCTCATGGAAAAACTTTAGGCACTTATGGACTACTGAGGGAACTACATTAATAGAAACCAACTAGGGGATGCCTAGTTTTACCCTGAACAATTCAGATCCCTGGATGATGTCAAAGAGTGCATTTACGGTTCTAAGCCCAACTAGGATTGACAGGGTGATGCAATCGATGGGAGGAATGGAAAGCCCATCGTGTGTATGATTAGTACTCCTAGATTCGTCATATCCATCCTTGTGTAAGAAATTAATCAACATGATCTCCTCTGTAATGAAATTCACCTAACATGTAGGGTCAACGAGAACACCCATTACGATGTTTCCATTGATACGTGTGGGGATGTATAAGGGAGATGGTTCTCTATTGGAGTTCATCGCCAAATCCTGTGAGGTGAAAGTTATGGCAGGAGATCCACTCGCAGGTTGCATAGATGGGATGGGTAGATGTAAGAAGGAGGCCATTTCTACATACACTAAACAAAACTTTCACAGATGCCCCCAAGGGTTTCACAGTTAGACAGTGACCCACTCAGTGTTTCATTCATAATGCTTAGGGAACCTTCCAGCTATGCCACTAGGGGTCGTAGGTTGGGTTGAAAGGCTAGGTGCCTCACAACACTCACACCCACAACACTCTTAGGATATGAGGAAAGGGTCTTTTAGCATTACCAAACGGAACCAAAATGGTTCACGTCGGGTTCACCAAAATGTAGAGAAGTACCGACCACAGTAAGGCTCCAAGTTAGAAAGAGCCGAGAGTACAAGGATGCCCTAGTCTACCTCAAGTTGGATAAGAATTTTGTGTTAGGGATAGAGAATGAAGAGCACTCTTAGTTCTTTTTTCACTTTTCCAACCCAAGAGTTTTAGTGGGGCTAAACAAGCAAGTTTCTAGAACCCAAACTATACCTCAAACAACTCTCTGCCAAAGGACAACAGCGCAGGTTAGGGACAACAGTGTGGTGCCCACAGGTGTTTTGGTGTCCATATGGATAGACAGTGACAAAGAACAATCAAAAGTGCAAGAAACCTACTAACAACTTAGCGGTTGAGGTTTAAAGTGATAACTGAAATGATAAATGATAGAATAACTGAAATAACAAGAAAAATGATATAAAAGTGACAACAACAAAGGTGGTGAAGATTTAACTTGCGAAAATTCTAGTTCACTAGCAATCTCCACACAAATGAATACCTACAAAACAAAGAGAGGAAAAATGTTGGGGTTGTTTCAAGGCTTGTCGTATTCAAACCCCCGTTTTGGTGTTTCCACCTCCATAGATAGCCAGATAGATAAAGGAGTAGAAATGTGATAAAGAAATAATGTTGGAAAGGAAATGAATCCAAACACTACGAGAGACACCATGCTACTCAAATCCAACAATAATGTAGTAGAAAGTAAACAATACCACCCTCAACCAAAGCCGTTCAAGGCCAATGAGAGAGGAATGCAAGTCTACAACTGTGGAAAAGTCGACATGGCCGCAGGGGCGCCGAAAGCAGTCTCAAAAGACACCAATTTATAGCTTATGTGGTAGATGTGAAGAATGTCGTGATTGTTGAAGGAGTTGATAATGCAACTAGAGCTTGAAGTTGCAAGAATATGGAGTGAGGATGCCAAGAATGTGAAGTGAGATCGAATGAGTGTGTAGAGGATGTGAAGAATGTGAAAGATAGAAATTTGAAGGCCAATTAGGAGGGAAAGAGTCGTTCAAAGGGCGGTAGGAAGGCACAAGGGCGTTACATTTCATCACCAATGGAGAATGTAACACCTTTGTAGATTCCAGAGGCAGGAATCTTGTCAGGACAGTAGCGCACCATGCAAACGTTCGCATGCCGCACACATGTCCCCGATAAAAATTCCCCCATCAACACTGAAAACAGGTGCCAAGTGGATGGAGTACAAAATTAGGACATTGAATTACATGGTCAGATTTTATTTTTCTAAGGTGGAGGATGTAAAAGGGGAATTTACAAGGGGGTGCAAATTCACTCCTATACACAGACAAAGGAAAGGAGGCCATGGTTGAGACCCCCACTTCTATACCTGTTCCTCCTCTTGTCTCTCCTCAGTAGCCTACTCTTCCTCCAACAAAGGCCATGGAGACCACTCCTCTAGTGGATCAAGATCCCCCAAAGTCTTCTTAGGCTACTCTTCTTAGTGTTCATAGTCATCGCAACTGACTTGAGAATGAGCATAAATTTTGTTGATGGGCATTGGCCAGGGAGCATGAGGCATTGCAAAAGACCGAGAATGAACCTTCTGCTCTACTTCTTCTCTTGTTTCTATTTTCACTTTTCTCTCTACTTCTGTTCCCATCACCTCTATCTGAATTCTAGCTTCTCGATAAATCCTGATGAACCTCACCCTAAGTGATTGCAAGTGGTTATCACTCCTTCAGATCCTCCCTTGATTGAACCTCTTTACCAAATCCCATCCTCCTCTCAAGCACAAATCTGAGTTGTGTCCTCTCTCCAAAGGATAATCATAAGAAATCTTCTTCTTCATCTTTCTCTATTCTGGTTTGATCTATCCTCATGATGAAGGAATATCTCACTTCCTAAAAGTTTGTCACTACCCCTCTTCCAGAGGTCAACAATAACTCTTTGGTTTCACATCCTCCTCCTATTCAGTCATAGCACTTCACTCTGATAAAGTGTATGTTTGACTCATTGGAGGATATCCTGACTTTGTCATCCATCTTTGTTAGATCAATGACACTAACCTCATAGGAGCTTACTAATGAGGATATTGAGGCAGCATCATCCTTGGCTCTTGCTACAAGTGAGTTAACAGGGACTGCTCTTGCTATCCTCCCCCTACAAGCTTTTCTTCCCTCCCCCTATAATGATCTAGATTGGGAGCAAGATGACTTGCTAGATATATTAGACTAGAGGAGTACCTCTACTTTATAGTTAGATTAGGTTTGTGGGTATGTGTAGGATCATCATGGAAAAAATAGGCCCTTAAGTGGCGAAAAATTCAAAAAAATCAGAGTTAGGAAACTTGACATAAAAATTTGAATAAGTTATCTATATTATTTCAAAAATATGTAAGAATAGAATCTATAGAAAATTGAATGTAGTTTCTAAACTACTAGGTTTATTTTAAAAAAACTATTTGGTGAAAATTTGAAATTTCAATGCAAGAGTAATTAAATTTCAGGAAAAATAAGAAGTAGGTGTCTGTTTGACCACCCTAACCACAATGAAATGATAATATTTTTTATAATATTTTAGATATAAGTAGAGGACTCATATCGATGTGATGCATATTTTTTATAATTTTTTCCAAGTAAATAATTAATTATGATTTTTTATTACAACTTTTAAAAATATTAAAACTTGTATGTCGACCACCTTAATTTGGTCAAAACTTCATGAAATTCATTTTTTTAAATCCTATATTATGTGAAGCATAGAATGTGACGCATGTTTCGGATTCAAAAATGTGATACCGTTTGAAAGCTATAAATGTTTTTCAATGAGCCTATCAATCAGGACTTTAGTCGTAATTCAAATAGAAAAGGAATAATAATTACTTATTAAATTCAAAGTAAAGCATAATTTAAATATTGGTGGAAGGCTGAGAATCTCCTTTAAAAACCCTTTTTGTTTCATCAATTTTGGGTAAAAAAAGTCATTAGCCACATACCCATCATATCACCACTTTTTGGCCCATCATGATCCTGCATATACCCTTCAAGTGTGTTTGTTTGTGTTCCCCCGTGCTTGTTTGTTTATGTTTGTGTTCTCGCTTGGAGGACCCTTGATACCCTTGCAAGTACTTGGATACAAGAGAGAAAATTCATTGTAAAACTTCTTTTATTTGTCTCATCATTCTTCTATCTATCGTAAACTTTTCTTTTCACACCGAGGATGATGCAAAGCATTGAGACATTAGGAATCTTCCATGTTGACTCAAATTTTTAATTGTCTTCATGTTCTCTACTTATTGTTCTAATTTATTAGGGGGTGATGACAGTTCATATAGTTTACACTATCTATATATATGCATACATCTATCAATTTTGACCCTGAATAATTAGATGCCCCTATGATCTTGATTTATTTATCTCTCTTCTTTCTTGACTTTATGGATTCTATGTGTTATACCTTGTGTGATAACATTCCATGAATACATCTTTCTGTGTATGTCATGACACAACATCTCTTTATCTTTCTTCTCCTTAGAATGACTTGTGCTCAAGTCTGCATAGCACACATCATTCTATGGGGGGCTATCATATTTGATTATTTTTCTTATCACTTTCCATCTTCTCAAAATTTTATGTCGTAAAAATCTTGATGTCTCTCAATCTTGCCATCTAGCTTGGGGGAAACTTGAATAGAATTATCTTATAATCTTGTCTTTTGTGATAGGGGTTCTCCTCCTTGATGGGTTTGTTTCTATCATTCATCTTTTTATGGTAGGGGTTCTCCTCCTTTGCAGGGTTTGTTTCTATCACGTGTCTTTATATCTACTTGTCGTATATAGTCTCCAGCATAGCATAGCTTGCTATACATACCTATTAGTGATTTCTTTTGTCCAATCAGATTTTATCATATCTATTTTAGTTTTTTCACTTGGCATGTTTATCTGTAGCTAACATGTTTGTGGTGAGATTGCAGTTAGCTTTGCAGGATAGAAGACCTGTGTCCTCTTCATGTCTTGGCTCAGCTTCTCAATTGCATGTATCGGATCGAAGACCTACGTCCTCTTCATCTTGGGAATATTCTTTTCAACCTCTTTCTTTCTACTTTAGCTCACATCTATTAGTATACATGTATGCTTGTTAAAGTGGGGGTAAAATGTAATGCCAAAACTTGCATCCTATACATTTTTGCATTCCATAACCTCCCCCTTTAGCTTAATTAAATTTGATAATACAATATCCCCTTCACCTAACCTTAATATTTTCATTACCCCCTTCATTTTTGGTTGTTAAAGTGAACTTTTGTCATGAATGACAGCACATCATGTAGATGTCTACACACCGCGTGAATGCCCCAAAAATATTCTTGTCTGCATAGTCGTTAGGATGTTACACTTCCCACTTGACCATGAAGTGTAACACCTCTACAACTTGCAGATGCACTGAAAACATCCCCTTGCATGCCTATATCCCATTCAAACCTCCTATTTTTCTATTCTATTCACTCTATCACTGATTCTATTGAATCTATTTGATATCTCACTCATTATGGCTCATTCTATCAACTTTCTTCATTATTTTCACTATCATTCTCTCCATTGTATCAAGCTCCAACACTTTGGAACTCTTGGCATGTCTTGGATGTTGCATACTTTCCTTTCGGCATCTCTATCTTGCTGGAGGGAGGGTAAATTCATTCCTTTTACATTGCATTATCCTCTTTACTTTGAGTAGCATATTGTTATTCTAACACGTCTATTATCTTTGTCTCACCTATCTATTTTGTTTGTCTTTTCTATTATCCTTTTTATTTATCTATCTAGTTGTTCATGAAGGTGGAACACCTACATGAGAGTTTGACTGAGGCAAGCCCTAAAATAGCCCCAACCATTTTCCCATTTTTGTGTGCACATGTATTGAATTTGGAACGTTGCAGGAGGCTTCATTTGTGGACCTCTTGTGAATCTCCTTTCTTCCTTTTCATTTGTTTCATTTCCTTTCCACCTAGTTTCGTTTATGCAGCTAGTCATTTTTATTTTGTTATTACTTAGTTATTTTTTTATTTAAGCATATTTCTGAGATTTTAGTTGTCGAATAGTTAGAAGGTTCATTATTGTTTCTGCCAATAAAATCAATTTTCATCCATACAAGAGTACAACATGTCGTGGGAACATTCGTGCGTTGCATTATCGGCCTTGGCCAAGAGCATGCTAGTTTGCTCACGAGACTAAGGTACAACCTATTTTTTCAGTCTCTAAAACTCTCATCCCTTAATTCAACACAAAACATAAAATATAAACAAAGCTCCCTTGTCTTTCCATCTTTGTCACTTGAGCTTTGATCATTGAGGTGGTCGAGGAAAATTCACCCTTTTAAGATCACATCATTTCGAGGTGTCGAATTTCCTCCACTACAGTGAACTCCTAGGAAGGCCCAAAGCTTCACCTTTGTGAGCATCACCTAGATGCAATGAGTGCTAATTGGACCATTCGTTATCATGAGAGATGGGTTCTTGTGAACCACTACTCATGAAACATTGATCAATGAGTTTGACTCGATAAACTACTTGGTTGAATCTTGATAGCAATTCATAGCATAAAATGAATTTGAGTAAAAATGAATTAATGAATGGTGGCTTTTTGAAAATAAAATAAAATATCTCTTAAGTAAATGCATTATCTTTATATCTTACTGTTTATCTATGTATTTATATCTAAGTAAATAAAATAGCTCTTACATAAAAAAATTAATTTTATGTCATATTTACATGAAATTCTAAACTTTTTAGATATTCAAATGCTCTAATCAATTTTCAAGCACTCCAATCTATCTATAAAACATTAAGTGAATGATGAACCATGAACTACTTATTCCTATCCATCACTCTCACATAATATTTAAAAAATCAATAATACAAAATATAGAAACATTAATAATTAGCAAAATAATTATTTTTGTTTTAAATTATCTTTTGTTACCAAGTTTGTTAGGTGAATCATTGTAACCATCTCAACAATAAGAATTGACAATAAAATTTGATACAATAATGCAATGATTATTATCCAACTACTTCATGACATTTGCAAAATAAATATTTTATTTTATTTTGATACAATAATACAATGATTATTATCCAACTACTTGATGACATTTGCAAAATAAATATTTCATTTCAAAAAAAATAGATTAACTACTAACTACCTTCTCTTACTAAAATAATTATAAAATAAATATTTATTTTAAATTACCTTCTCTATCAAAACAATTACAATGTTAAATTATGATTTGTAAATGGTTATTTTATACTAATCATGGTAATGATTACTATGAAGATTATTATCTAATTCGATATATTTATAAAATAAATATATTATTTTAAAAATCTTTATAAAAAGTCTCACAATCTGTACTTCTATTAAAAAATCTGCAAAAGTACATATAGAACAATTTCATAAAGAAGCACAAAACATAATTAAAACTATATATATATGAAAAAATACATTATATAATAATCTATAGATCAAACTAATTTATTTATACTTTATTTATTTAATTTTTCTTTTACATTCAAAATTTATACATTAAATCATGTCTTTAACATACTTATATAAAACCAAATAATGTGTCTAAATTTTTAAAAAAAAACTGAATTTCAAAATAACAAAAAATACATCCTATTTAAACTTCACTCCTATATATCATCACATTATTTATTATTTTCTAAAATAACTTAATTTCTAAAACCATTTTCATTTATATGATAGCTTGTTTTTGGTGGAACAACCCTGTACTGACCCTGCTCAAATATTGGGCGCTCTAGACTACCGAGGGGGGTTAAGTGAAAATATTTTTTTGGGCCTGGCTGTCTGAAATTTTCATTTCAGTTTCTTACTTAATACATGATTGATAAGCTACTCCATAGTCCCACAGGGCTGAGAGTTCAGAGCCTAAGGGGCACTCAGTAATGGCTGACTATCTTATAGCTTTTCACTGCCATTATACAAACTCTAAATGAATGTTGAATTAACTGTCTCATTTCTGGGAGTTGAATTCATGGATTAACCACTATTTTGGATCTAAATGAAGATGTTGATTTAAAAATTCACTAAAAAACAATAAATTTTGATGTAACGACAAATTTACAATTAAATAATACTAAACAAATATATTATCATAAACTGCTTTAAAGTTTAAAAAAAAGATAGAGTGGGCTATCATTGAAACATAAATTTCATCATTCTGACCAGCCATAAGCTTCTTGCATGAGGAAAATGGCTTCCTCTTACAGTAGCTAGGCAAACAATGCAATGTCAAAGATGGCATCCAATACAATTACAAGCTTTGGGTGTGAATGAACAGAAGCCAAATGGCTTATTGGGTATGTTACAAACAATTTTATAGCAGCAGGGAGAGGAGACACACTTCTTCTTAGACCCTCCACAGCATGTACACATTGAACATAATTGAAAGCTCCCCAGATGTCTTCTCTGCGTCTCATTTAACATCATCATTTGGACATCTTGTTTTTCTGCTGGCTCAAATATCTCTCCCTCTGCATTTACATCCATAACTCCCTGCAATAGAGTTTAACATCACCATCAAATTTCCAATGAAGTTCTAAACAACAAAGTAGAGTTGAGGTTATTGATTGAGAATCAAATACCTGATAGCTTGGGCCTTGAGCAAAACATTGACCTGCATTATCAGGACAAAAAGATAAAAAAGAAAAAGAAAAGACAGTTACATTTTATGTGCAATTGATAGATGAAACAATGACATTAAACTCAAAAAAGACAGTTACATACATTAATAGCATGTAGTTTTCACAGTCCATGATAATGTATATGTTAAGATTTTTGGCTTGAAACTCTGTGAGATTTTTAGCATGGATGTTTCGGATCAAACTCCATGATTCTTGAATCATGGAGTTTGATCCACAACATCCATGCTAAAAATCTCACAGTTTCAAGCCAGAAATCTTAACATATACAGTTACATTCATATTTATTTTGTGCAATTGATAGAATGAAACAATGACATTAAACCCTAAAAGACAGTTACATGTTTATTTTATTTTATATTTTATTTTATGTGCAATTGATTGATGA